>JAULBU010030364.1:0-60009 GCA_032358235.1 Odonthalia washingtoniensis
CATTTAGACGATCAAATTATAACTTTGAAAAAATCGCCTCATTGATAATGAGTTTACATGCACGAAGTCTTCTTGCTCTTTTTCCTCAAGAACACAGCATAGTGACGCACGCATGTTATTAAAAGTCTTCCTTCTAGTACAGTGGATTGGCCTTTCAAAAGAAGGCCGATCTCAACTACGAGACGTACGAACACCGTACCGGGAACCATTACAGGAATCGGATCGAGACTTGCTATGGACCGCGTAACAATGGAAATGTCTAACAATTCTCCTGATCCTGAGTATGTTACTAGAGCAACGGATAACTACGATACATTAAGAGATGATTTGTTCCTGAAAATCTCAGAGCTCATCCTACATCTTTGCAGCAAGATGCACATGGTCCATGTTCTGAATAGTTGGATGCCCATTCCAGAGTGTTTTTCTATTAGGAAGGGGCTTCAGGATAAGTGCTGTAATACGGTATTGACGGTAACACGAAACAACATAAATAATATTAGGTAATTTGTGGAAACGTTTCTGGATATAGATAGAATTCGTAAATAACGAGAGAAGCTAGAATTCATTAAGCTTGATAATGAGGGATTCAAGCTGAAAGCCCGTAATTCTGAAGGTGGAGTGGAATATACGGTGTATTTCAGAGATCCTGTTGAAATTTTACAAGCTCAGATAGAAATGACTCCAAATTGCGAACTAAGTACAGAACCATCACAAGATATATCAGTTCGAACTCACCGGATGAATTCAGCCATAGGGGTTAACGCCATACCTAGAGATAAACTGGCTATTGATAAATGCCCAGTGGAGATTTTTCTTGGAGAAATGAAAACACATATGAAGAAAAAATCGTTTCTGGCCTTCTACAAGTCTATAGTGATAAATCTCAAAACTCATACATCCGTTCTGACATTTTATACCATGCAATAAACTCTACAAAATTTCAATGTGGAATGGAGGTAGGAGAATATCAGATCAGGCAATATAGTTGTGGCATTTCTTCCAGTTTTATTTCAATTTGAGAGTTCAGAGAATAATGAGTTGACTGCTTCCAGACACATCACAGACAAGAAGAGAAAAAAATTCCGGTGGGTATACTTCACGCTCCTTAACGAAGTATTGAAGTTGTTTTTCAACCAATATATGATTCATCTTTGAAAGGAATCATTATTGGAACGAGTGAGGGAAACATTCGTTGTCATTTACTTCTTTCATTTGCTAAGTGCTAAATAAAATACAAGAACGCAATCACCGTTCCTTTGATGTACTGTACAAAAGAAACAGTTAGAATTCTGTACAAATTGCTAGAGGAAACAGCCACTATATGATTTATCTTTGAAGTGAATCGTCATCAGAACTACTGGACGAAGGAAAATCCTTTGTTATTTACTTTTTTCATCATGTATACCCGAAGTTTCTGAGGCTGACGGGATTTGTTAAGTGTTAAATGAAATACAAGCACGCAATCACCTTTCCAACGATGTATTGTAGGAAAGGAAAAGTTTCCATTCTGTACAAATTCCTTGTAGAGAGCAGCAGAGAAGAAAATACACCTACTTCGTTCGATTGGAAGTAATGAAAGCAGCCACAAAGAAGTTGAAAATTTTAAATCGTTATCAATGTTTTCAATCCCCCTGTTCTTCCCAAGTTTCCTATGGTCGGAACTTACGAATCTCTAGATATTTATGACATTTTCCGGTTTTAACGTTAGCAGAAATTTCCATTAGGTATATCTAAAATGTTAAAAGTATGTTCATCGAAGCTAATGAAATATAAAGAAAGGAAAAGTACGGAGATGCGTACTGAATCTGGTGAAGGCCCCCTATATAATGTAATTCGCAAATCTTTTCAAAACTTACTAAAAATGTTCCAACGGAAAGTAGAAAAAACATCCCCGAGTTATAGCCATCACGTTAATTTTTTCAACGGATTTACAGGTGAAATTCTAAGCGGACTTTTCATGGGTGAGGGGCAAATTGGAATGCTGAAAGCTGTTTACATACATACAGTTGATAAGGTATCACCATTTATCGGTGCTTTGATTGAGACATGTTGTGGGGAGTTTGATAGTGCACCAGTTACAACCGTATTTACAAACTACGTTGACATTGTTAATACTGTGTATAAAATAAACCAGGTTCCAGGTCGGAGTGAAGCAGAGATTCTACATGTATCTGATAGGATAGGACGTCCGAAAAAAATTGGGCGTGATGTGTTTCAAAAATACCAATCATTAGGTATGGGAACAGCGAGGTGGCATCTTATTGATCCTTTAGTCCTTGAATTGAAAATAACTGGTGTTATTGAATATAATTATAGTAGGTCCTATGAATCACCCTAGAAACATTTCCAAGATGATTATAGATTAATGTTGAAACGAACGGGTACATCAATGACTGGAATGTTAGGAAAACTGATGGAAAGGGTGCTTGGGGACGGTCAGGTAACATCACGACCTATTGAAAGGGTACATTGGAACGGTCATATAACATACAGTAAGGAAGTAGATCCAATGGAGAAAATAAATGCAAGTCGAATAAAACCAGTCCAGAAAGACGCAGCTAATTTTATTAAAAGTGGGGTATATGTAGCATTGATGGATCTGAGATCATGTGTAAGGAATAAATACAATCGGTAAACGGGGTATACATAATGACATTTTTGAAAACCATAAGTTGTATAATCTAGTTTCTGTCTTAGGCGAAGAAGGTTTTCATTCAATGATAAATCTAATTACAGATGAAATAAAAGATATAGATTCTGGAATGAGTAACTATATGAACAGTCCAATCCTGTTTCGTGCATCGGCATACGTCTCTTGGTACAGAGTTCCTGTGCTAATATACATGAAGAAAGAGACAATGATATTTACATACTGAATCAATCATATAGAATCTCACAAAGAATAGTTACAGAACAAAACTTCTATGTATCGAAAGAACCACGATTAGACGACATAATGGTAGAAGGGTGTGCATCTGAATACGAAGATGTTTCGGAAGGCCATATGGTAATATGGTTTGTAAGGGTGCTGACATTCATCAGAATAAAAACAGATACTACTGACAGGTCATTCTGTTCCGAGTATAGCCGAGAGCACTTCCAAAAATGTGTTCGGAACATGGAAAGAGAGCATGAATTCGTTCAGTCTTACGAAGAATTTAATAGTGACGATTTGGTTGTTGGTGGAATTAATACTTGTTTAAACTGTGTTCGATTAAAATGGCAGCGGAATGAAGGTGAAGAGGGGGAGCTGCTATCAAGTAAACAATTTGAGATTATTCCCATATAAAGTGTTATAGGTCTAGTTAACGTTGTTCGTGCTAGCCTATAATTACAATTCACTTGAAACAAAGATTAATCTCTAGATATTCATCTTCGCAATTACCTTTATAATGACCTTCATTGTGTTGAAAAAAATCAGCAATGAGGACGTAGTTTAAAATAGGAATGATGAAGTTGTTGATGTTGCAGAATCTGCACATCTGATGTGTTTGGTGAAATTGTTTTGGTAGCACTTCTGAACCGTTGAGCAAACTGGGTAGAAGTCATGTGGACATAAGGTCCGAAAAAAGTGAAAGCATTGTATATATCAAAATACACGCGTATGTGAAATCAAAAAAAGTAGAAATAATGAAGTAAAAAAAACAACAAAATTATTTTAATTTTTTAAAAATTTAAAAAATATATATTTTTAAAATAACAATTTAAAATTTAAAAAAGTAAGTTTCAGTGATGTTTTTGAAAATCATATTAAAATGTATCAACTTGTTCTGGGTCACAATTAAAGTTAGGTGTGAAAAATTAAATCTTGAATAATTAAAATTATTTACACATTTAGATAAAACTAAATATTATTGTTGACCAGTACCGTAAATTATTGCAGCTCGATTAATGGAACATTTCACGGGAAATAAAAACTTGTCCCCGTCATCCAGCTTCTCGCCCTGTAAAGTAGCTTAGGAATCAAATTCAGCAATAATATCATCATCAAAAATAATGTTGATATTTACATTGAAATTCATTTCCAACGTCGTGCATGTGAACGAGAAGCTGGAGTGTGGGATATTTTAATGGCGATAGGTAAAGTAAGTAATCATCCGTTTATATTTACAGATTCGTTGATAAAGGTGACTGTTTGCGAATTTTGAAAGGGAAAAATGATCCGCCATGACATATACTAACAAGTCTGTCATTTTCGATCGTCTTTACACTATCATCCGACCTTTCTTCCGTCGACGTGAAAGAAAGGATATTTGCACTACTTTTACATCTGCTGAAGAAGTTATCGTTTAATGTCCGATGATTATGTTGTAACAGGTACATGGTATTATTTACAACGTCGTTCGTTAAAACGAAAAGTTGGAGCCTCGTATATTTTAATGGCGATGCGTGAAGTAAGTAATCTTCCATTTACTTCTACATATGCGTTTGATGAGGGTGATAATAATGAATTTGCTACACTACAACTAGTTGCGTTATCTGAAAACCATTCTTTCTTATATTATTCTTTACCTCAACGTGTTGCGTCTGGCCGTCGTATCCTTCTGTTTTCACAATTCAGAACAGTACTTGAATTTTTTGACGATTTTTTGGAAATTTTTGATATTAGGTACGGACGGTTGGATGGGACGACAAAGAGTGACTCACTCCTAATTAAGCAATACCTACGACACGCTCCTCGGAGGAACTTGTCGTAAATATTGCTAAACTCAATACATCAGTGTCTGAGATTCAAATTTTCTTGTTGACCACTCGTGCAGGTGGAGGCGGGTTGAAATTACAAACTTCAGATACCGTTACAATATCTGACTCTGATTGAAATCCGTGTACTTATTTACAAGCTTGTGTCCTGTGTTCAACTTATTGGACAGACACGTAACGTGCACATCATTCTACTTCTGATAGGAGACAGCATTGACGGCCTGATTGTCGAGGAGGCTGGTCACAAACGAAAGACACAAACTAACGCGGTTGGTGCTAGTAAGTTTCAAATCTCTGTAGCGGCGACAGAAGATCAGAAAATCCGACAGAGTCATGTTGAGGAGTCGTTGGAGAAATTAGAAACAAAGAAGTATGGCGATGGGGAGGGAGAGAAAGGTGTTATGAATACATGCGGACAAACATCGATGTCACCAGCTTCCGAAATAGCGAATAAACGACAAACATCTCGTCTGGATTCTTCGGAGAAGATGTTAATACGACCTTGCGAAACGTAGCTGAAGATGGTTGAAGGAAATCCTATCTAGGTAGATTCTACTGCTGATTCTAGAATGGTTGACGTTTCTAAATGGCTTCAAAAAGACGCTGACTTTGGTGCCGCATGCCATGAGATCACATGAAATAATCAGAACGGTGCAATGAAAACGTTTGAGAATGTATTACAGTCACGTGCACGAGTTGGAGTGTTGAAAAACAAGACCGTGCTGAAGGGGATTATAGGAATGGCTTGCAGGACTATTAATCTTTTGAAGAAGAAGAAAACGATGGAGAAATATCTGAATTCAACAAGAAGAGGTGTAAGCATCTGAATCTGATGATGATTTTAATTCAATTATAATTCATCAAGTTGTCAGTGAATCAGAAGATGAACTCAATAAACATGATGATCTGAGTGAAACTAATTAGTTGAATGACAAGAAAGGGAGAAATAGTTCGAAAGTTTGCCGTTCGGCAATGAACCGGAATGGCGGGTTTGGCGGGGACACAATCAACCATGGTAATGATGAAGATGACGCTGCCATAACAGTTGGTGATGACGATATTGGTAGAAATAGTACTGTGAGGGCCACAGAAACTCGTTGGTTCCACCAAGCATAGTTTGAAAACAGTGACTGGTGCGTCTGGGTCACTATGTCAGCTAGGTGCTGTAGTTGACAGATTAATCCGTCTGAAACTCAGGAAGAGTTCGAACTGTAAGTTCACCTCAGCTAAACCAACGATTAGTGGTAAAGGCAATGGTGGTGCTCCAAAAAAAGTCGAAATGTAACACTTTGACAAGTCGGATGAGTCATAAGCGGATTCTTCCTTTTTGTTCAGATGCTAAAGACTTTGTTGATATCGATGGCGATGATAGTGAAATGTTAAGGGACGTATATTTTTCTGGCATGGTACAAGGAAGTAGCAGTTCTTATAAAGGGAAAGGAATTAGATCAGAGGATAAGCGAAAAGCGAAAATGAATGATGAAAATGACAAGAAACAAAACACAAGAAACAAAGCATAACATTTTTCGAAGGGAACAAAAATTGAACCATCATCATCTTTCAACAACAAAAATAAAGCAAGCATCAAAGCGGAAATGTTTAAAAGGCAACACATAATGCACCATCATTATCTGTCCACGACAAAAAGTAAATGGAAGCAAACACGAGTTTAAGAACACCTAAAAAATTCAGACAGCGGAAGAGAAGTGTCGAAAAACCGAATCAACAGATCAAGCTAACGACAGCACAACCAAAACACTTCAAGAGCTGCTCTGGCACAGTGCAAACATGTTTTAAAAGCACCAGCTCACCTCTCTCATATTCACCGCCCCTATCGCTGCTCAAAATACACTAGTTTCATCAAAATATCTAGCTTTGAATTCATCTCCTCAGACTCCGTCTTCACCTCCAATGTCCAGTTCATCAGCTCCACTCCTAATACCTGCGCTTCAATTATATTTCAAGAACTCTCGTTTTAAGGAACCTCCAGTATTCAATTCGCCGTCGATGCTCACACCAGTAAGAGAACCACCATCATATTCCAAGAAATCATCTAACTCAACTCACTCACTCGAGAATAAAAGAGAAACAGAGACAGGCGACGATAGTGAAAACGGGACAAGAATAAAGAACTACTACGAAAAAGAAAATGATTGCCATGAGAAAACGTTTTTTGACATTGCTTTCGGGAAACAATTATTCCCTTCCACCGAAAGCGCATGCAACTTATTGTCGTCAGTATTTTGAAACTTTCAAATTGAGGTTGGAAAAACATAACGACATGCTATCAAAAAAGAATCAAATTTTTTTTGACATTATTTGATATCTTCAAATTACGCTGATAGAAATATAATACCAATCCTCTCAAGAAGAACACATAATGTTTTTGACTATAATTTGAAACTTGCAAAATACTTTTGACGAAGGATAAAAGGAATAAATCAAAGTGAGTGCAAATGTTCTTCCTACGTCATTGAACTATTCGAAATGATATTGAGGGTACTCCAATTCGACAGGTGAAAGTGTTTTCAATTTCCTTCTGATTATGATTTGGTGATTTCAAATTTATTTTTAAAAATTCAGTACAAAACTATCCCAAAGTGCTATCAAAGTGGGCTCCAATAAACCCTGGTGCAATTTGGGACTCTTCTATTCCAAAAATCCGTGCCGGGTTTGGGATAATTTAGGGGGGAAAGATACAGACGTATGTGGATCTAGTAGTTCCACAAATGTTGCACATGACTTATTTTTAATATACTTTTCGATGTGTAGTGATGCGTACACATGCGTGCGCACTGTCTGAGAAATTTGCAACAGGAAATGAAATAATTCCTAAACATTGAGATTTCAATTTTTCATAATTGTTTTTCTCAAACATTGAGATTTCAATATTTGAAATGTTTTGTTTCCAGATTGAGTCTTGTCTTACAATGGATTTCACATAAAAAGGAACATAATCTGAGTAGAGTTAATTTATCCGTTCAAGCTTTTAACGTCTCCGGAGTTCGTCTGGTGACATGAAACTTTCAAATTGCGAGTACGTCTGTGTCTTTGGAACTTAATTTCTACATTCGAGAGGACTGATTTTGGGGTGGATGTCACATTTACTAGGCCATGCGAATTTTGGGGGTCCGTGTAGGTTACATATAGAAAACTACACTGTTTTCTTGGTTAGGGACGGTAACTGAAGGAAAGATCTACACAATTTGAAGACAAAATGCATGGGGCATTAACTGTGGCATACAGATACTGTATGTTTTAAGGTATGAAGCATAGAAATTTACTCACGGACGGAGCTGAATAAATGGAATAAATTGTCCGGGCCAACATACATTGTTTGAGGAAGTTCACGAATGTATCATTGAAATTTCTTTCACTCACAGGATATTTTTGTATATGTAATCCAGACTCGTGACTACACATTGTGTATGAGAGGTTGAATGAATACTTCATATAATACTGCGAAAAATGTAGTTTTTAATGTAGGTCACATTGACTTTCAAATTCATGTGCTGGATGTTTGAGTGTAGGTAAACTTCATTAAATCATTCATTTACCGTATGCAATTGTAAATGGGTCATCCATTTGCCATTCATTTCATGAATGTAAAAGTGGATTGTTATTACGATTTCTGTTGTATATATCTGTTATATGCGGACTGATATGATGGCATATGGGAATGATATATAGAATGATAACAATATACATTTCAATACATGTATACCACTTATGCTACAAACGATATTAATAATTTTATTAGTTGTGGTATAATGCCATAAAAAATCGAAAATTTGGGTGAAATTAAGATACAAGTGCAGTAAAGAAAAAATGTAATAATAAAGAACGTGATAGAGATAGAGCTATAACAAATTACATAGAACAGGGAAAAGTGAAAAGATGTAGAAACTATGTAGTAATAGAACAATTAGAGAGACGACAATTGATGAAGTGAACAATCGCGATACGGATGATGTGGATTCCAGAACGGATAGTGATGTGATTTTAAATCCTGGGGGAAATGGTAGACACGCTACCGGCGTGGGTGCTGCATCGGACGAATTTTCGTCAGTGCAAGAAGAAGTAAATGTGGAATATTTCCATCTGCAGGAAGAAGATGTTCCAAAACTAACTACGGATAACACGACACTTTCTTTGTTGATGAATTAGTACAAGGTTTCGACCAATGAGAAAGCATGGGAGGTGATGAGTGAAGAGGTTCCAATTAAGGATCTGCATTCAGAAGTTATGAAACTTGATAAAAAAAATGTTGAAGAAAAAGGAATGGTGCAGAGTTTAGAAGTTCTGAATCCAAAACTTCTTGAAAAGATGGGAGATAACAACAAGAGTCGTTCAAAGTATGCGGAGAGGAAGATGGGGCAAGTTACCACGAAATATTTGGGAATCAGACTGGCAGTAGACCTGAGAATGCAGAAGTGGGGAATAATGAAACGTGTGAATTGGACCCATATAATGAGCGAAATTTCAGAAACTAGACGAACAAAGCATACATTGTAATGGAGAACGGCATAAAACGGTCGGATGGTTCAATGATTGTACCAACACCAATGAACTTTCTCTGCAGTGGAAATAACATTTATGTTCTCTAAATTAACCGCACGAAAGATATTATATGTTAATTACGTAGAGCTGAAATTTCATGTGGTCAAAGCTTAAACATATATAAGAAATGAGGGATGACGTTGTTGAATAGCTGTCAAAAGTTGGTACTTTAGGGGGGCGTTTGAGACAGTTGTTATCCTATTTTTTAGTAGAAGAGAAACAGCTGCTGAAGACAGATTCTTTGAAGCACTTGACTATGGCTCTCCACTATCCAGATTCAATTTGAAAGAATCCGGTGCAACGGAACGAAGGGGGAAGGAAATTGCTGTCGCGAATAGAAGAATACTGAAATCCAATAGCAACTGAGTGTTAGACATGTAATGGTGGCGTACTGCGGACATTCCAGATATTCAATCACAGGAATGAGGCAGTTCTTTTGCACCTTACGGTGACCGAAATGACGACGATGAAGAAATGTTGAATCAGTTTAGAGACAAGATAGGTCCTGAGGTATTGCATGATTTCATTGGATATATCCCGGATGAAGAAGAAGGGGAGTTGTGGAAAGGACTGTAATGAGTATTCCTCGCATAGATGTTAGAATTTGTAGCTGTTTCAAACTATGCATTGTGGAACTATTCATTGCCGAACAATCGCAAATAAATAATAATAAATCTAAGCTTAGTGGCAACCAAGACATGGAAAATCCCCAAACCAATCGTCATATACCCCGATAGAAGTTAAGGAGGAACATGATGTCTAACCAGCATCTTCAGATGAGATAACCACACTGTGATTAAAAGCGATGGAAGTGCTGACATTTAGTATGCAGAATTACTGTTGATGCTATGACTGCAATTTTCACTCCCATACTGACACAAATGAAGATTCTATGGGTCAGAATCTACAAGATAATGTTCAGTTTATTCTAACAGACCCACCATGAAACATTATAAATAACAACGACTATCCAAATTCAGATCACGATAATTTCAAAGAAGATGACATGAAACGATTGGTAGCTTTCTCGGAATCTTTTTTGACCCCAGGAAGTCATGCACATATTTTTTGTTCGGCAATGCAATTTAATTCCTGGGTCAAACACAATAAGTGGAAGAAGGAATTTATACCATTAAACAACCCTGAAGAGGATGAAATTGGAGAAGGATCCAAGACTGAAATAAGTGTTTTCAGTGTGGGGGAAACACTGCTCCATGAGACGAAGACAAGCGGTTACAATGCATCAGATCCAAGAAGAACCCGTCTCACACATCTCTCCGTGGTTGAACATGCAGTACACTTCAGAAATAATGGTATGGTATTGGCTCACGATTTGAAAAGGATAAACTACAGTCGTTCTGTGTTCATTACTTCTGTTCATCTCGTAATATGTACTGAAATAAATAACATACCAAAGGTACCTATCGGCAAGAATATATTTCTTCCATCTCAGACGAAGTATTTCTGTTGAAGACCAATGCTTCGACCAGAGGAAAAGTCAAGATAGTGGATGATAGATATTATTCTCAAATTTACACATCCCGGTTGGTTGATTTTGGATCCCATGCGCTGGTACCTTTTATGTGGTAATTGCATGTATGATTCTTCCGAAACATAGTAAATTTATCGGTGGTGATATGGATTATAACTGTTTGGAATACACTTTGACACAACTGGTAGAAGTTTTCGCTCGTCAGCCACTCAACGATGAATCCGACATTGTGGGCACGGAAAAAGACCTATTTTCTGCACAACAATATCAGAAAAGCCTGATGATATTGCCGCAAAAAAAGAGACGTATGGGATATCCCCCCGGAATTCCCACAGTTCAGACATTCCCCAAGCACGTTTGTCACTTAATTTCACCAGCCAATGGGGATGCATATCTGTATAAAAAGGGTGTTATCATACCATGGGGCATGTAGAAAATATCATGGAAGTGAGCACTTGATGGAATACCTACAAATATTTTGTATTTTGTTTAAAATGGAAGCAGGGCACTAGGTGTTTCCCAGAAATCATCCGCAATCAAACATGATGAAGCTGGTCTGGGATTTTTCGCAGAAAAGACAATTGATGAAGATTTTCTCATTGATCATTACTATGGAACATTGGTTTACGAAATTTTCAGCGGGAATCATTCAATTACAAAAACATTTGGCGAGGGTTTACTTTCAGTAACTAAGGATCAATTCCTGAAAAACGGTCCAATTATTCACATAAATTCACAGCAAGGGATGGATCGAAAAAAAGACATGCATTGTAGCTGCCCCTTGGTGCATTCCAAGATACATTAATGATTTCCATGATCTCCCTGGATATACATATTCGGCTAACGACAGATTAAATAATCCAAGAACTGCAAATGGCGCTCTCGTGCAAAACATAAAGTTAAAAACTGATGCGGCTGCAACTTCTTACAAAACTTTGGAAATAAGTGTTTGATATCCTATCGTAATTGGTCAGGAACTTTTCATTGATTACAGTCCTGATCATGCTCATCACGTTAAAGAGAGCTAGTAATTTTATTTTCATTTTTTCCTGTCATTTTATTTTCAAGTTGTCTCTTCTTATGTACACTGCATTCAAAACTTATCACTATAACTACATTAAGTAAACTATTGTAAATGATTTCACTATAAACTGTCAATGACATGACAGCCTGTCATGCTACAAGTAATAATATCTACGTATTATTCTGTAGATATAACATATACATTTTTACTTGTCATATGACTCAGAATTACAACCTGTCATGTTACTGTACAATGACAGGCTCTCATTATGAGAATATAACATTCCAATAGCCTGTTTGGTCCATTAAGATGTGAGAGACCATACATTGCGATTAAAATAACATAACATAAACAGTTAGTACAAATAAAGCTTCAACAAATTACTACACCCACCTACCCATACCTGATAGTTCCTCACGATCATGTATGGGAAGGTAGGGGTAATAACTATGAAAATGTAGGCATCTGTAGTACAGGTGCCTTCGTTTTCACAGTGAACTATATCGGAACGTAACTTATTTCCTTCCATTTCACACTCGAAGTGCGCATGGGTGGGAAATAGGTTACGTTATTCCCTTCCCAAATTTGGGGAAGGCAAAAACTGATAACTAATGACTAAATCTAAGAAGTCATTGCAACAATTCATTCTACCCAAATAAGAAAACGTAGGTAAGCGTGTACGGTCTCACAAGGGCCAAGAACTAATGTGATGCTTCCGAACCTGCACAACATAGAAAAACATTCCTACCTTTCCACACTTACGGAATGCAGAAGCTAACAACTGAAACTAATAAATAATAACTAGTAAAGCAAACGATTTCTTACCTTTCCGCACTTTGTGAGGATGGTAGTTACAAGAATGCTTGGAATGGAAAGGAAGGGGATATAAAAGTTTTGACAACTGATCCAAGGCTTCCATTAAATTAACATTTTTAACCATTGGATGTACGTTAAATATTATTGTTATGAAAACACTTTTACATCTTCAAATTATCGTAACAATAATCTGAACAGGTGAAATGTTTTCAGAAATTTTCCAATGACGTCTTCACAACTTGAACCTGTACTATACATATACAATCTGTCACCACATCTTTGGTTACTTAAAATCATATACTTATAAAGTCTTTTCTATTTCTTATTGATTACAATTGTATAATGTTCATCATTGATTTGAAAGTCTCCGTTAAATAGTGTAACGGACACGTTCCATTTATAATCTTTCACGTAAATGTTGAACATGTACCATACATATCCAAGTTGCCACCACGTAGTTGATAACCTAAAGTCTGTATAGTTATAAAATTATTTCCATTTATTATTGATTCCAATTCCCTAATGTTCATCATTGGTGTGAACGTATCCATTGAATCATGTAACGGACACAATACATTTATAATCTCTCATGTGAATGTGAATAGCTCCCTTTGAGCTATTCAATGTAGACATTAATGACATACAGTAATTGTGTTTCTGGTGGCTTTCATGCATTCCTCTCTGATAATTTTGTTTTGCTGAAGGTCATACACGCACTACTTTAATCACTGTCTTCATAAACCTGGTTTAAAATGTGGTGACAGAAATGACCAAAATTGGTGCCCACATTATTTTTAATGATTAACTATCGCAAATGCACGTAACTACAAAACACTGAATGCCAGTCGTTCATGAAATTACAAGTTTCTGACAAAATGAATGCGCAGGGGAATACTACGATGTTTGATTGTCCATTCTATGAATAGCTTAATGCCTGCCTTCATATCGATAAAACAAATGAATGGTCCCCTGGAACATCCGTACACTTTCACCGCTTGCAAGTAGGTATTCATTTCCGGAAAGACATACGTGGAAAAACATCTTCTACTTGAATTTTACGAAATTGTGAATCTAATTGTGTCCAGGTAAGAATTTAAATCGTATGAATTCTTGAGGGGAATGTACCTAAAAATATCCAACCATATATTACTACTTCTATAATGATGTGCCATTTCAAAACCACTTCATTATACACAGTGTCTTGTTTTCTTTAAGACATGTCGAAAAGAGAATTGAAAATCATAAGGTTACATAAATTGACGTTACAGTTCTTTATTAATGTATGATACTCAATACAAACATCATGTTCCATAATTTGCGAATATTTCAAAAATTAATTTGCACTTAATATCTACAAAACATATATATCACTTTTCTATGTGCAAGTCCAAATATCCTACTAGTGTATCATTTATCTCAACATGCTAATCCAAGTAAACAATTTCGTGTTGAACAGAGGAACGGTTTAGCTGTCGGTGACATTGCAATACATTATCTCTGATTACAGTGAACAACAGTAATGTTTCACAACAGAAATACACCTTCAAAACAACCACGTCTACAATAATTAGGTCAGATGAGAACTACGAGAATCTACTGCAAGTAGCTTATATCATCATGAAACGTGTGTCATATAGTCACACTCCTTCAAAACATCCACGTCTACAATAGTTTGACCGAGATTGGAATTAGAAGAACCTACTGCAAGCAGATTCCATCACTAGTACATGTGAATCATATTTAATATGGCAAACAGTTGCAGAGGGTAAAAAACCCAGATCTTAGTAAAGGAGGAAAAAATAATAAATAACTATCGATTTGATAACAAACCCACACCACGCCAACTGCATCATAGAAAGGACAACCCCTTTATTAAAAAGAAGTCAACGTATACTGCCAGTTAAAACGTCAAGTGGCTACGAATCAGAAGTCTGTAAGTGTAGGAACAACGGAAACTGACCCAGGACGCAAATATAGGACCATGACCAAGTTCTAATGATAGCACGACGATTTACTAAAACACGCAACACGCTTCCACGAAGCGAAGGGGAAAATCGAGAAGAGAAAATTGCCATTTCAATAAAGGAGGATGGAATCCAGCATATAAAAGATAATACAGTCAACTTTACGAAAGATGACAGGTGGTACACGGACCATAAGCTGCTCCAGTAAGTGAGCCTCAAGATTTATAGCTTCATGATGTTAGAACATATATGACGGCTGTAGGACCCCAAACAATCATCAGAAAATTTGCTGACAACAGGAGACGTACGACAGCAAGACAAGTAGAAGTACTTGTTCCTGATGTAAGATCAGCACAGAGAGATCTCAACCTAACAATTGAAATAAAACCACCGATGAGTTCAAACAATCCAGATACTCCCACTAGCAAGATTACAAAGCCGAGCTCATCAAAAGAACAACAAACCCTCAAGGAAGGTTCATCAGACGATCACTAGACGCTGTTACCAGAACCTGTAATCAAACCGCTCACCGTCCAAAACAATATAGAAGATGGGCATGAAAAAACGTACGACTCGATAACCAACGACCGTGAACGACTGAAAAATAACTCTACGTCTGAATAAAAAACTATGCATTATATACAGATTCACTCTTATACAAACGGAATGTTTGACGCATATATCCAAACACCAATGACCGTCAAAAGATTATGCCTTGATTTTAGAACTGATTTTAGCCCAAAAACAATAAGAAGATGTAGTAAACCGATCAGGTCAAATGGAGATTCTCATGTTGAGAGATGTACATGTTAAGAAAAGTGGGCAGAAAAGTAGAGCAAAGCCTTACTTTTAAGGTCTGTACAGGGAGTATCACATATTCCTAGAAATTTCAAACTGAGTGAAAGTATCACTAAGAGAGGACAACAGACAACAGAAGCATAAATATAAATCAGAGGACTACTTTAAAATTGATAACCAATATCATTATAAAAGTGGATTCTAATAAGATGCGGAAGACGAAAGGACATTGGAAAACAACAACAGCCAAGAAGTGTGAAACATAACATGCCCATGAGGAAATCCGCGTGATGATGATGATGAATCCTCATCTGGAGATGAAAGTAACAAGAGATTGCTCTTTGATACCAATGGAAATAAGAAGGACAAGACGTCAACATCGGATGACAGAATAAATTCAGACAATATGTACAGAAAGGAAAGTTATTCTCACTACAACAGACAGTAAATAGGGCTGAACAGATTAATGAAGTCATTCGAGGAAGAGGACAAGTATATCGGAGAATACGAAGACGATCCGTAGAACAGTATTTGTAGGCTCTATATATTGTCGAATATGTCTAACATACCTGATCAAGATAGACTAAAAGAAATTCCCATAACATTGAAAGGGAATGCGTTTGAATTCTTGGATGATTAACAAGAACGCTGATCCAGTTACCTTGATTCTATGTAATTGTTGGGAAATTGATATCAAATTAATGAACAACGAGCGAGGATAGTGAACCAATGGTAGACCATAAGACTTTCTGAATAAATTGTTAAACAACCCGTTGAATCTGAAGTTGTAATATTTAGATCATTCCTTGCGAAGTTAGTAACCATAGAAGAGCAACTTGATAAGAAATTTCAAGGCGACGGTTATCTGATTGATCAAATCATCGCAGGATACATACTAGAAATTTAATCCGATCTTAAATATTGGAAGCCGCAGAAGGTTTAAAACGAAATCAATAAGATCGCAAACCGATTCATCGATAAATCTCGAACATTCTGCACGACAAGTACCGCTCTGAACGTAACTGTGACTAAATCAGATGATTCAAAAGAAAGATGATGTTGTAGTGCCATTATATTCCCTTTGACGACGTTTTGGCGGTAATGTAAGGAAAGAGATAAGATCATTCACAATACAGAAGGGATGTTATAGGATGAACGACGTGACTCATAGTTCAGTACATATCGTATGAACATAATATTAAAACCTGTTAGTAGGAACCAAGTCAGAGGTATAGTAGGTGTAATTAAAGAAATAGGGGATGCTAGTATACAAATACCATTCAGATGCTTGGGAATAATTATAGTCATTAATTTCTTAATTATATCCGATAAAATACCACCTTTTTTATCTATGAAATAAATGGTCAATATTGGAATAGACGTAAGTCTGCTACATGAATACATCTCATTTAAGGGCGGACAAAAACCATTGCTTTTCATCAACTTTTTCATGTTTCCAAAATAAAAAACAGATGATCAACCATATTCTTTCTATACTTTCATCGAACTCAACAAGGTACACTCCACGTTTGGACATCCATCAGTCAAAGAAACCAGACAATTATTGGCGCTAGCATCCGGAAATTAGAGATAAATGGAGACGAAGTAAGCTCTACGAATAATATCCGAAAATTGAAGAACATGTGCAATAAGCGTGCATATTCAAGAAGAATTAAATCAACTATAGGAACGTCCGATCTGCGATTTAATCATGAAGCCCATGTGGGTAAATGGAAAGACAGCCGTCTACATGACAGATGCCGCTACCAATTTTTGCGCTGCACTATTTATCTGCACTAAATCATCATCAGACATTTGAAAGGCTATACGCAGGATGTGGACGTTAGTGTATTGTGGTCTACCTGACTTCTTGGATGTGGATCGAGGCATATATTACACTTCCTCATAATTTAGATGAATAGCACGGAATTACAAAGTCCAAATTCGGAAAGCAGCAATTGAAAATATAGGATATTTGGTTTGACGAACAATATCACGCCCCCTTAAGAGGTGATTATAAATCATTATGAGACAATCTGGACAACACAATATCAAATTACGATTGCCTAGTAATGGATTCTTCTGCCTTTAACAGTGTTACTGGGATGGTATGTTCTTGGAAAATGTTGTTGGTATATGGTGCACTTCCTCGACCAGCCCCAGTCACACCACTAGAAACGCAACGCATAATATCAGATGCCAAAAATACTGCCATTAACGAAGTTACCAAAGAAAAGCATTCAGATGTTTGAAATTTGGCGAAGCCAATGGAGGAATCACTAGGGCCGCCGATAGATCAAATGAATTAAGACGAATACCCGCCAGCACCTTCATATGGGTACGAAGGCATGGAATTAAGTCCTCGTAAGGACCAAATAGATTCATTTCTATTGACGGAGAAATAGAGGTTGTTAAAACACCAAAATCCGGACGCCTGTTCATATCAAGCTGCGTTAGACCATACATCAAATATATATTGCACAAAGTTAATGACGACTCCCATTGCTTCAAATTGTTCATAACCACACCGCCTCTTGTTACGAATTTCGATGTCGCCGTTAAAGATGAGTTGATTTGTCTGATAAAAAATCCTGCATTCGTCCCTGTCGATCGCTCAGAAGTACCAAGTAGAATGCGTATCGTCAGATCCGCATTAATTGATGACTTGAAACGTACTGAGGCCGGAACAGGAAAGAATATTGGACTAGTCGGCCAGAATTATCAACATCAGTGCTCTACCGACATCACCATTAAAAAACCAACATTCAGACGCTTCTAACAACGAGTAGTCCTCACCCTCTCCCCCTCATTCCCCGAAATAAAAATGATTACCAGATATGGGACGCAGTAAAACTTCCAAAGCACCACTAAATTGGTCTTCATCGAGGCACCAAAAGAACTAAACCTACAAGCAAGCATGGTTCTTCTTGTCATGAAACCACTTTATGGAATTGCGTAGTCCACTTGTCATTTGAATCTTACCTTTATATACCATCACCTAAAGAAAATTCATATGAAAACATTTACAGTCGGCCCATGGGTATTAGTTCGAAGAAACAATGGACGTCTTGATGGATTGGTAGCGCCAAAGATGGAAGATTCGTCGTATCTTGGTGCGAATAAATTCTTAGATGATGAAGAACTTTCCCCATAAAAATTCTTATGCAAACCAAAAGCAATCTTGGAACACAGCCAACTGAAATTCAACGGACTTTCCATTACACGAAACGGGACCAACATCATGAATATCAACCAAAGGGAAAACATTGGACGACTCATCCAACAATTCACGTAAGCCAAATTAACCAGCTGTAGGGCACTTGCGCACTGCATTGGCGTGTGTGTCCGCCCTTATATCTGTGCCTCAATACAACTTGTGGTCCCTGGAAAAGACCACAACACAAACCAAGAAATGAAAATGTTTTCAAAAGCGATAATGCCACTGGGAAACACGGCCCAATACGGTATTGTATTCAATAAATTGGACTTGAATAGTATTAATATGGTTCTTATCAGCGATGTTACTTTTGGTATCGCTCGTGGTTTCCGTACTTAACTAGTATATCATATTCTTCTCACGGATAAGAATGGTTCAACAAATTCTGTACATTGCTCGAGCAATTGATGAAGACAAGTGACTCTTTCTGTTTTTGCAGCAGATGTGCACGTGCTGTTAATCGAGTTAGATCATGATTTTGTCCTCCGAAATATGGTGATTGACATCCTCGGCACTCATTTGAAAATTGAAGCATTCGTTGACTCAAAGACCTTATTCGACGTCATCGCCAAGAATAGCACCACCACAGAAAAACGCCTTCAAATCGAAATTTTTGCGCAGACGGAAATTTATGCCAAAGGAGAGTTACATCGCCTAAATTGGTTTCTGGTTCATATGAACCTCGTTGATATCCTAATGAAAGAAGTGCTCCATGGAAAAAATTCGCTTTGAAAGTTGATTCTAACTAAAAAGTTGGACTAGACCACTTTAGTTTGTTTGACTTCGACCACACGCCAACTGAAGTCACTAGAGTGTTCATTCAAGTGAACAGTTGTGTGTTAAACAAAGAAACGGTACGGAGACGATTTTTGAAATACAGTATCGCGAATTCAATTGCGATAAAGTAATGCGGCACAAGAGAAACATACCTTCAAAAGAAACACGTGTAAAATAATTAGGACAGATAAAAACTACGATAATGTACTTAACGTAGCTTCCATCATCATTACACGAGTGGCATTTAGCCACAATCCTTCAAAACACCTACGTCTACTATAATTTGACAAAGATCGGAATTAGAAAAACCTACTGGAAGGTGATCCCATCACCATTACTTACACGTGTATCATTTTTAGTAAGACAAAACATCAAAGAGGGTATAAACACTTATCTCACTGAAGGAGAAGAACAATGAAAAGAACTACCGATTTAATAACAAACCAACACCACGCCAACTTCATCATACAAAGCACAAGCCCTTTCTGACAAAGACTTCAACATGTACCGCTAGCTGAAAAGTTATGGGGATATTAATCAGAAGCCTGTCAGCGTAAGAGCGACTGCAGCTGATCAAGGTCTCGAATCCAGGGCCAGGGCTAAGTTATGATGATAGCACTACGATTCAATAAAACCCGCAACACACTTCTACGAAGCGAAGGGGAGAATAAAGAATAGAAAATTACCACTTTATTAAAGGAGAATAGCATTCCGCATATAAAAGATAATGATGTCGAATTCACGAAATAAGAGAGGTAGTACGCGGACCATAAGGTGCCCCACCAAGTGAGCCCCAACCCGACACTTGTCAATGATTGCTTCTTTTCGTTTCCTACATTCCTACAAGCCGTAAGGGATCCTAATTTTGAACAGAATAATTCCGCAACAAAGTAGACATCACATATTGTTTCCACTATTTTCTCAATATCCTTTATTTACACTTTACCATTCAGTATCGTCAGGGAAATAGCAAGCGACTTTCTCAATATATCGGAACGTGCCGAATAACGAACTGGACTATACTTAGACAAAGAAACAGTTCTATCTCTCACAGAAAACTTTTTCGCCATCAAAGTCACAGTCCCTTTTTCCATAGAGCCATTCCCATTGCGGAAGGAGGTGATGACATATGCTCCATGCTCTTCAATTGACTCTTTTTGAACTCCTTGGAATTACTTTAACAATGATACCATTAACTGTGTTCGTTGACAATTGCAGAGATGATTCGGAGCATATAAATTTAAACTATTTCCTATTTTTTCAAACTATGGGGCTGCATCTGAGGCCCCATTTTCGCATCAAATACTTTTACGTATTTTAGGATGTTCGTACGGTGCACATTAAACTGGATAATATCCGGTGTAATGTACACGGTGTGACATTACATTAATTGATCATACATTGAATCTTCAATGTTACTTTCAGTTTCATGTCAGCTACTTTCCTATAACAAACACAATGTTTTATGGTTCCCACACTAATTAAAACATCCAAAATTTCAATGTTGTGTTATTTATTCAACGGGTACTTCTAAAATCACTTATTCGAGTTGCACACCTCCATACATTTCACGGTTTTTAATATTATGATTACCACTGCATCATTTGGATTCATTAGTTTTGGTACCTGTTCCAATAATAAAGTTTTACGCATCCTTTTTCATAAATCGACACCATGTCGAAGTGTGTGCCCTTTTCAACATTTTACTCACCTCGTATTCACATCAACTCATCTTCACTTCCGATTACCTATTTTCGCTGCGGCTTTGGCTTGCTTTCGAGAAGACCAGAAACAAACTACATGACATCGTATTCATTATCTTCGATGAGCTGAGCTGGATTCTTAACTAAGACTGGCCATTAGTGCTCACAACACTACCTTTTCTCATAGTCGGCAACTCATTAACAAAAAATTCATATTTATGTTCATTTACAAGTATTACTTTCACCTCACAACTTTCTTATTCCGATTTCTTACCCCCTGCTTTCTTTTCTTTCTCATCCCTATAGGTCATATCTTCTAACATATATCGTGCGAAAAGTTCCCTCTACGGTATGTATTTGTCTCATTCTTTTTTCTTTTCTTATGCATCTTTTGAACTATTTCATATTTCAAACTTAATGTCTTTGTTTTGTTTCTAGTTTCCGTTATTATAAAAGAACACCACCGGGTGGTCATGATCCAGTAGATGCACATGTTCCGTGGTTCAATTTGCAGTCTACTCGGGGTATAATCTTGGTACATGTCTTACAGTCCCGATTATCTTTCTTCCTTCACTATCATTTCTGTATTTACTTTCCCTATTGTATTAGGTACTATAGAATACAATTCTAGAGTATACCAGCCTAGTAGTACTAGACTAGAATTCAATAATAGATATATTTATTTTGTTTTCCATTTTACGTTTGCCGTCCTCCCTGTTCATGCTTTCCATAACAATAAAATTGACCTATATAATATATACTCTATACTCTATTTACGGCATATATAATATATGAAATAGTGTAATATATATTCTGTATGTCATACCCCTGTTCCCATATCATTTCATCACATTTCCCCATTTTCAAATAACATTATGCCCATCATACTGCCGATATCAAACAAATGATACAACTTAGATATAGGTATTAAATCGATATTATGCGAAAAATATCATGAACAACCATCTTGCCTGCACTGGGCCCAGGTCTAACGGATGCCACATTCACTTTTCCTTCCTTAACGCGATTATTTTAAATGGAAACATTCATCCGAACTACGTTCATCTCAGCGATATGTCCAAATTCACTGTATATTCACGAAGCGCAAATATTTGTGGACGGGATATACATCAAATGTCCAGCATTTGTAGTTCTACCTAAAATTTACATTTGTGTTCCTTCCCTCCATTCAAGGTCAGTTTGAATGTACACTAAATGAAATATTCACTTATCCTAGATTTTAGTACAGTCCCCTTCCACTCGGCATTCAAATTTCGCAGTTCAACGGCAGTGCCTATCACGGATAATCTACACAGCATGGAATTACTTTCGAATTTTTTATACAACGACAATACAACTTTCGCAGTTCACGGGCCAGTGTTAATCCAACTTTCTTTCGACCTATGAATGTTTCTGAAAGTGTCCCGTACAAATTTTATTCAAAAAATGCAGTACACTGTCCATGATCACTTCGAAAAATCTACAAATAATGTGGGGGCCAATGCCTTTGGCGTACAAATCTTCTACAAATTGTGAAGATAACGTACAGCACTGCTGTAATACGTTCCAAACGCTGAGCTGAATTGTGACTGAGGGATATTTCACGAAACTGTACCATTTGAAAGGTGCAGTCCGTTTCCGAAGACACAGACGGATGTAAGGGTGTGTATGGGTTTGTGATGAGGATACAGAAATGCAGCCCCGCATTTATATTGTGGGGAATTGTGGCTAAGGTGGACATCGGGTCGGATAAATTACGTGGAAGGCTATTCAAAAACTTTTTGTTAGCCAACAATGGAAAAAGATATTTTGTCATTTTTCATTTCTTGTTCACATTGTGCATTAACTGCAAATGTAATTCATGTTCCTTCACTGTTTGGGAATGCTTTTCACGCCGAAGAAGAAAACGAAATTATTCATTTTAATTATTTGTATATGGGGGATGTACTGAACGGAGCTGAATATGTTACACTTATCATGGATGATGCTTTAATGTATTGATGGTTCATAGCTTGCACAGAACGAACAGCTAAAACTACGGTCCCATTTTTTGAGAAATGGATTCCTGCATTTGCTGTAGTACCGATATGAGTTGTAGACCAAGGCTCCTAATTTAAAAATAAGGTCATAAATATGGTGATCATGGGCTTACATTCTTACCATCATTTCATAACACCACATGCCCCACATGCAAATGAGACTGTGGAAAGTGTTTGAAGAGATTTATTACGTTTTATTGGTACCGGAGTATGGTTTAAATGCTGAACAGTCGCCCTTGCTCCTACTAATAATACAGTCCATCATGAATCTTTCGCCAACGGAGTTTCTCAGGAATCGGTTGGGTCTTGTCGGAATCACAAGACGTCCAATTCGGATTCAGCAAGGACGTCATCAAATTAATATGTACATAGTAAGTATTCTACGACCATCGTGTAGCTCGAGAGACTAGACGACCGATCAGTGGAACCTTTTTTGACGGTTTCGAGACGAAGGTGCATATTGTCCCGTGCGGAGCGACGAAAGAAGGCTGGGAGGATAAACATTGCTGACACTTTGTAGACGTACATTAAATGAAGAAACACACGGAATCAGTTCGGTAATGACAGGATTCGGATGGGGTTGACAACATCTAAATATAGGGGTATCATTTGGCTCTCCATGCGACGAGTGTATGTGTACATATTTTTTTCATCCATTCTTCATATAGGGACGAGCGGGGTATGAGTGGATATGAACAGAAGTCCGAAGAGAATGAAATTTTTGTGCTTTCCGGTCGAATAATGTCCACTTTGGATATATTGGGTAGTGGAATCGTTTGAGTAATTTTAAATGTTCGGCGGTTGTATATAGGATAGGATATTTGAATAGTGTTCAGATGATTCGGCATATCCGTAATACGGTGCACTTTGAGAACGATTCTGAGGACTAGCTCCGGGTGAGGCCTGTGCGTCGGCATTTTACGGCTGTGGTTGAGGCCGTTGTTGTGTTGGATCTTCGTACGGAACTGCTTCAGGTAATTTCTTGAAAACGTTCCATGTTTTAATATGCACTGTGTTCTTCATAAATTCAACGGTCTTCGTCAACAACACAGGCTTTTTGAAGATGATTTCAAATACACAATCTGCCATTTCATTGACAAAGTTCAAATCAGAGTTGAATGTCTTGGGCTTTTTTCCTGATGCATTGTGGCATCTCTGGATTCAGTTTTGCGAACGTAAAGTTCCGTGGTTGTGGCGCTACATGGATCCTGTACTGATGCTGATCAGGTGTTCATGGGGGATTAAAACAAGGAATCGGTACGCCACGGAAGCCATCTATTCGTTTAATTTGATGGAGGATTGATGCTGATGCTTGTACCCAGTTCCTAAAATCTGTTACTTTTGCAGTCTACATGGAGATCCTTTTGTGCACAGAATCCAGTTCAAGGTCAGAATCCAAGGCGTTCATGTCTATCATCGCCGGCAGCAGGAAGTCAGATGTATATTCCAGAAGCTGATGGACTGGAGCACCATGCACAGATGGTATTGTTGACAATTCTTTTGTGGGTTCTTGTGTGCGGTTTTGTTGGTGAGGGCGTGAATGCGGTTTTTTCTGCCCGGTTGCTGTTAGCGGCGCGATGGAGCGGGGTGAGCCGATTGTGCGAGCCCAGGAGATGTTGTATGGTTCACACTGGGTGTACTACGGATTCGGAGATGCGATGCGTGACAGGTGAATGTCGGAGTTCGGTTGCGTAGCCGATTTATAAATGAAGTAGTAGGCCGAAGAGAAAAATCGAAGAGCGGGTGATGATTGTGAGGCATTGTAATGTATTCTAAAGGCACCTTGGTGAACAGCAGGACAGTTACGAGAAGTAGTGGTACTTGTTTGGGTGGCTATTAAGGAAAGTTCCTTGGTGAGACTAACCGGGTTGTCACTGGGGATTGTTCCGAAGAAGGCGGGGGATGCAGTATCGTGTTGGTTCGAAAACATTGATCGGAATTTTAATGCGGCGTCATTAGTGCCTTGAACATATTTAGGTTGTAACTAATTTCAAAATGAATGGTAGTAGCTGTAAGTGACTGAACACTTCGTAGTATTGTGGCAGATGTGACTGCATTTTATTAACTTAAAGTCTACTTAACCGACAACTTATATAGGAAAATACAATAAGTTCAGCGGGTGTCATTTTAAGTATATAATTATGTAATTCTATCAAATTTAAATTAGCCTTGATAGAAATGAACGAAATTGTTATATGAGTTTAAAAATCATATAATTGAGTAATCATTTATATATATATATATATATATATATATATCAATTCTCTTTTGAAGTGTATCTTTTTCCGGTCATTCAGTTTAAATCTCGTTGCATAGCGTCTTTTAGGGATATCGGAATTTTACCGTCGAGAATTAGTGACTGTAAGGGTTCTAAAGAGCCATTTTCTTTGGTTGACGCATCCGAAAGATCTACCTTTCCTGGTACCCATATGATTTGATCAACATTATTTGTTTCAAATTCATATCGAATAACGGTTACATCGGCTCCTATAGATTTGTCTGCGGAATTTTTACATGTTAAAAGTGTTGAAAATACATCTTTCGAATCTACTACTAAAAAAACTGGTATTTCCATACCGAGTAGTTTTTATGAGCTTTTTGTAGTACTTTGGCTTCACCAATAGCTTTTCCAGCAGCTAGAGGTTCTTCTTCGCCGATATATTTCACTGGACGTCGAGACGTATGTAACATCAATGATATTGTACAAAAAGTTTAATCTTTTTCTAGCTCTCCAATCGAAAGACCTGGAAAATATAGCAATTGTCCACATTCATTACTGCGTTTTGCATGTGAAAATATAGAAACAAAAAGCGGAACACTTTCTTATCTTTGGGTCTTTCATACTATATCGTTGTACCCATTGTTTGTAGTAGTGAAATATTTCGTTGTGATATGAGATGCCCAATAGTTTCATTTGGAGTTATCGGCGTGGGAAACTTTCATAAAATGCACAAAAAAATGACGTCGATATTCAGAGCAATCCTAAAGAACTGTTGATTGATCTGAAAGTAATTTTTTCGATAGAATTCGACTCTTGCTAATATTACTTCCTTCTCCTTCGACATAAATTTCGAACTTGTAACTCATTCTATTTTTCATTTGTGTGTACAGTGATATGAGTTATTCGACTTGAGAAATATATAAACCGAAAAAGTAAAAAGAAGCTGGTCCATCTACTATTGTTCCAAGCTTACACTTTTGCTGAATTTTGTCTATTTTGTTTTCAAAAGTTCCAATTCACCTGAAAACAAATAATTGTCTACAATTTTTACAGCAACAACTTTCAGCATACCATTTTGTGTTATGAAGAAAACTTTTGGTACATAAGCAAGATATAAAAATCCCAAGTAACAAAATAAAGTATCTCTCTTCTGCTGTCATTTCTCTGCAGCAATTACAAGTCTCTATGCTGCTGTTAAAATGAGTCATTATTATCTTCCCTTTGCATAACTTTTGCGTCGACGTATATCATAAACATCACGCTGAGCTGCACTATTTTGTAAAACTTCATTTGCGAAATCGATTCTTGCAAGTGGCCACATTTTAGATTTGCAATCAATAGCAAGATTCGTATCCTTACTGGCGTACACATGCCTAAATCTGTTTTCAAACCGTCTTTTTCGTTATCTATATTTCTGTGTGGTACAGGCCTGGCTTTTACCTCCTTGGTTCCATCATCATACAGATTTATTTTGTAAACTACATGACTGGGTATAATTTTTGCTTGGTCTTCAACTTCGTCGATATATGTTTAACAGTTTTTGTGAATGCACTTTCTTCCTTTATGAATTCATCTCGTAGTGGAAATAATGGTAACTTTTGAGCTTGAAATAGCATGAAACTTCAGTTTCCAAAAGTGTTCGTTATTCATCTAGTACATATTCTCCGAACTTTGTGACTCGCATTCGTGAAGGACTGATTTATTGGTAACGATTGATTCATTTGAAAAACGGTATGTGTCGTTATTAAGGTTTATATTTTCCATATCTCCTGTCTGTGGTTTGGGAAATGAATTCCTACTTTCAAATGTAGTAGTTTTTGGGTGGAGTAAACATAAACTAGGCCATGCGAATTTATTAATTAGGGGGAAGAAAATCAATTAGGTTAGAGTGTTAGTCTGTCGCATTAAAAGTTGCGGATTCAAGTACCGTCTCTCTCGTGTAGTGTACATAAATAATACTAGAGGGAATTAATTGTTACGGATGGTAATTACGGACAAAATCTACGCAATTTGAGGAAAAATGACTAGGCCATAAACTTTGGGCATACAGATTATGTAGAATTTAATGTATGAGACATACAAATTTACTTACGGAGGGTAGAAAATAAATGAAAGAAATAGTCCGTCCCCCCTTTCACGTGTCGGAAGATTGCAAGAATGTGTAGTTCAAAATATCTTTCAGGCAACGGACATTTTAGTGTATGTTCACTATATAAAAATATACAAATTTTGTGTTAAAAAGTGGATGGGCCATGCCAAACTTTCTAGAAAAATTGAAACATTTAATGTATGTAAACTAGGCCCACGAATCCACATTTTGTATGAGAGAGAGAATAAATATTTCATAAAATTCTACGAAAAATATAGTTATTTATGAATGTCGCATTAACCTATTCTTTCGCGCTTTGAATGTAAAAGCGTAGTGGTACTACATTTTCACATACAGTTTTTGAACGGAAACGTGGATGGTGAATCCAGAAATCATTCATTTTGATTAATGGGAATGAGGATGGGTAATGGTCGCTATATGGTGTATATATGTGATATATATGTAATATTATGGTATGTGGGAATGTTATATGGAATATGGGCGATATTCATTGCAATACATGTAACCTAATTACGGTATACATGATATATTTAATTTAAATAATAAGAACAAGATCATACAAAATGAATATGAATTTAAGAATGAAATGAAAAATGAAATGGGGTAAAGAGCGTAATATTGAACATTGTGATAAATGAAAAGAAACAGGGAAATCAGAATAACACATATAACAGAGAAAACACATTCAAAAATCAACTGCAAAAGTCCACTGAAACCGTAATTAACTTGTGACATGTCCATATCATATCATAGACATGATGTATTTTGTTCATCTGCTGACATATGAAAAACACATAAATAATAATATAAATCGATACGATGTCTGTAAATTATATATAAAATGAACACAATAATGTAATGTAAATATGAAAATTGATATCGTGACGAACCTGTACCAATGAAGGAGTATGTAAAGGAACGGAACTCAGTTATCTGTAAAGAGAAATCGCAACATTCAAGCATAGGAAAGGAAAGTTAGTAGTTTGGTATGTTGGGATAGAAATTGTACAATTAGCGAAAGATTACATATTTATACGTATATCCACAGGAATATTATTTGATTGCATTTTTGTTGTCGCGATGGAAAATGACAGGTCTGGGTCGGTGTGGAGCATTTACGAAGACCTAAATGTTATTTTTCGGCGTCAATGATCGCTCGTTGATAAGGTGTTGATAGAAATAGGCGAACCGACTGTGCCGGAGGGAAGGAAGAGGGAATGTGACTGTTTCAGAAGAGTTAAGAGAATTTCTTTAAATTGCCCCAAAAGACAAGAATATACGTAAAATTTAATATCAGAAAATGGCATGAAAAGGACATTTTGGTAGCATAGTCAATGTTTTCAAATTAAAAATTTAAGTTAGTAAAAATGTTTTTAAAAATGTGCCAAAAAGAAATTGTTAAAACGCCAGAAGGCACAGTACAGGAAATAGAAAGTAAAACCAAATTAGGAAAAAAATTTTAATCCACATTTAAAACTGTGAACTGTATCGGGAAAATGTTCTGTTACGTGACGGTGACCACGAAGGTAGACTGGGACGATGATAAATGTTGGAAGAGCCATTAATTAGTATGGCCGGAAGTACAGTGACTGATTTAACGTCAGAATGGATTGCTGAAAATAGAAAGATGTTAATGTATGAAAGTGCACATGAAAAATTTCACGTGTTTACGAAATAGTTTTTGAGACCTACATTTATAATTCAAAAAACCATAACTTGTAGAATAGGCAGAACTGGGTGAAATGTTTTCTATTCTGATCGAGCTGTTTTGAGAAGGAAAAAGCAGTATAAACAATTTTGATCGTCATGGATTTATCGAATTGCAGAAAACACTGGCGGGAACAGGCAGCTATCAGTGATGATAACCGTAATGGTTATGAGATGCCATCAATTGAACTTTAACAGGAAATAGAAAAAAGTAAAGCTGAAGTGTTGAAAAATCATTGGCTATATCACTAAACATCCTGGAAACTCATGTGGGGAGAAACTATGTCGAAGAAGTTATTAAGATAATTTGTGACCTTGCGTTTGATTCAAGATTATTCTCCAAGCAAGTTACATATGTTGATGAATGGCATATGATTAGGGATGGCATAATGAGCAAATTTCGCCAATGAAACTGAAATGTGCAATCGAATAATTTAGGATTGTAGCACGGAAATCTAGAAAATTGCATGTTCTTTAATTTTGCTTTTTTTTTGCTCCATGCTATTTTTTATTGTATCTTGAAGATAATAATCTCAATCCTTTCAAAACATAAGTCAAAATTTTGATGCGTACTTGAAATGAAAATTCCTGTTTATCTGAGTAAGTAACTCTAATTTTAAACGAAAAGTTGTCATAGTAATGGTAAGACTAATTATTTTGAAATGACACACATTGATTATACTAAAATTTGTAATTTTCATGGACAATAGGTCAAAGTTCAAAATACTACGGACGCAATGAACCGTGTGGTCAATAGAATATTGTTTAAGCGGTAGAGGACATTGGGACAAACTAATTACGATGAAGTTCTCATTTGTGAAAACTGTTGTTATAATATATCATTACCTGGAAGAACTGTGACCGTTTCTCTCTGGAGAGATTTGACTACTTGAAGAAGAACTAGATTAAAACAGTTGGAACGGAAATGTGATTTGATTGCACACGGAAAGATATTTTAGTTCTTTAAATTTCCTATCTACCTTCTCGCCCGCTGGGAACGACTATTTTGTGTCCTTGCCGAGCGACCTGCAGATCGCCAGGTCCGATGGTAGGGTAATGTTATTCTTACCAAAGCAGTTATCTCTACAAAAGGAGGATTGGTGGGCACGTACCCACCTTTTGAAGCATCACGTCCAGCTTCATTTATATGTGAATGAAGTAAATATAAATTTATACAGCGATGTGTACAGAAGTCATTTGTTTATCGAGAAGACTGTCAATGAGCTCAAATGAGTTGGTTACGTCGAATTTCAAATAAAGAAAGTCGTCAACATGACACGGAGTCGAATGCAGGGAAGAATTTAGATGGTGTAGGAGGATGAGGGGTAGGTATCGGATTGGACAGGAAATGAGGCTGACTGTATTATGACATGGTCATATCATTTGTTGATTCCATCCGGAATCGAAGTTTAATAGCAATTATCACACAGAGGTTGAGAAGGGTTGGCGAATGATATATGGATGTAACCGGAAACCATTCATGTAATATGTTTTTACGTTTCCAGTTCTTTTTTTTAATGTCTCAATGACATTCGCGAGGGATCTCGTGCTGGATGAAACGGGAAATAGTGTACGGAAGGAACTGATAGAGACGGGCCTTGTGGATTGAAGCATCGGTGAGAAATCACTTAAAATCAAAAATATATATATAAAAAGATATGCTGAATAATGTAGAAAACTGACATGTGCAGTTATCCTGTAATAACGAAATCTGTGTTTTGTAGTATCCACCGCAGTGGTCAGTATGACAAAGGTGTGATGTTGAAGAAGGCGGGACACAAACGTTCAGAATAGTTGTAACTCCATGTGGAGATGCGCTTTTTGTAAAATATTAAATATTTAAGTTTTTGCAAAAATTCCATCTCCACTTGGAATTGGAAAGTTTAGAAAAATGTGAAGTGGTAAATTGTTGTACAGAATTACTATGGCGACCATTAAATCATATAGCGGTTACGATAGTATGATAATGTTTGAAACGTTAGTGGAGACTTGTATGAACATCGCAGGAAGAAAGAGCGTTGACTGTCAAGTGCTTATGCATCATTTCCTAAACCTTAAACATCAATGACGAATAGGGGATAGTGAGATAACTTTCGCAAAGGACAACGAGGTAGACATGGAGAACTGCGGAACCCCCATTAAAGGCAACAAGGATCAGCACACCCGGCAGTGATGGTGGGAATGAATCATTACGTCAATAAAGTCCGAACTTTTCTAGAGAACGGCGAGTGGCACCTCTCGGACATGGAAGAGGTAGTATCCGTGGCTGTTGGAACTGAAAGAGGTAGTATAGGAAGACACAGAATAAATGGGACAAACGGATGTTCATTAAATAGTGATGTAGAGAACACATATTCCACCAAAAACGACGAATAGCGACTTGGAAATGATGAGGTAGGAAGTGGTGCACAAAATTATGACAACAGTGAGGAATTTAATAGTCCCATCAACAAAGTTGTAAATGTAGAACTGAAAGTAAATATGGAAGAGTTCCGGAAGCTACAGGAAGAGGTTCGACAATTATCGGCCGAGAAGTGAAAACTAAAAGTTTTGATAAATGAGTACAAGGTTTCTGAGAGTGAAAGAGGAAGAGCTGCGTTGAGTGAAGAGGTATCAACCAAGGCTGTTGAATCCGAAGTTATCAGACTTGATTGTAAAAATACTGAAATGAGAGGAGCGGTACAAAGTTTAGAGTTACTAAATCAGAGTCTTCTGAAAAAGATGTCGGGATCAACAAGAATCATGGAAAGTATGTTGACGGGATGGTAAAAAAAGTACCTTCGAAATATTTGGGGATTGGACTAGAAGTTGATCATAGAGTGTTGAATTGGGTAAGTAAGGAAATCTGTGAATTAGACCCATGTTCTGAGAACAATGTCAGGAACTGGGAGAAACGACGTGAAATTGTTACTGAGAATGGAATTGAAGTGTTAGACGGAACCATCATAGTACCAAAACCATGAACTTTTCCGTGTAGCGGTAACAACATATATGTCGCCTCTATAAATTCTGAGAGAGATATTATATGCTCGTTACTTAGAAGGGAATTGTCAACAGGGAAAATCGTACAAATATATTCGTCTGAAGAATCGAGAAATGCCGTTGTTGATGCGTTTTTTAAAGTTGGTACATTAAAGGGACGTCTTGCACAGTTACTATCGGACTTATGTAGTGGAAGGGAAATAGCTGCAAGGGACAGATTTTTGGAAGAACTTGGTTATGGTTCACTACTGTCTCAATTAAATTTGAAATAAATTTGAGCAACGGAAAAAAGGGAAAAAGAAATAGCTACTGCCAAAAGAAAACTATTGAAAAGGAATAGATTTGATATTCTGGACATGTCTTGGTGGCGGACCGCAAATAGTTTTGATATACAAGTATAGTACAGGGTAACTAAGCGCGAAAGTGAAGGTGATGAAGAGGGGGACGAAGAGGAAAAATTGAATTTTTTCACGAATGAAATCGGTTCTGCAGTGTTTCATGATTTCATTGGATATATACCTGAGACCATGGAAGGGGGTACTGTAAAAGGAATTATAATGAGTATGCATAGTGTAGATGGATATATAAACAGCTGTGTTAATCTTCTGATTGTGAAAAAGTATCGCGGTGGTGGACGTCAGGAACAATTTAACAAAATATTTTCGAAGTATGTAAATATTGCAACTGAACAGTTGGATGACAAAATAAGAAAATTTATAGAAGCATGGGAATCCGATGAAGTTGAAGTACCGGAATGCGAAGTAGGGGGGGAAGAAAAAATGTTCAGGGAAATGGAACGTGAAACCACAATAATAGTTACAACGACAAGGCTGAGGAAAAAGTTCTGTACAAGCTGAATGGTTTCGTAAATACATTGGTTTCCAGTGTGGAATAATTCATGACTGGTATATAGCCAAAATAAGGAGTGATTGGAAGAGTGTGAAAAATCTTGGAAAATAATTTGTTGAAGAAACTGTAAGAATTACATTATTTGACGGTCACGGAATCAAAGAAGAGAACGGAATTATAGAAGGAAAGGAAGAAGCACAGACCTGTAATGTTAAGTAAAGTATACATACGCCTACAGGTTATGCGGCGTGGTAATATTAGGCAATATTTCTTTAACCAATTTAAATGAATCCCTTTTCCTGTAGAATTGATTGATGTAAAATCATTGCCGTGGCCATGCAAACTGTTCAGTGAGAAATCAATTCCGAAATTTGACCGCAACACATGTACAGATGAATATATTATCTTGAAAGCTATGATATAATAACATTGTCAACTGATTCATTCTCGGCACTAGGATGGGTCTAGTCGATTCAATCTGATGTAGAGTGACGAAGCAAGCATCGTCAGTTAAGAATTTTATCTACATTGTCGATGGGCTGAGTGAATTCCATATATTGTACAAAATCCATTTCTTTCTTCTCCATATTAGTCGAAACATTTACAAGAAATAGGAGAACCACTTTTGCTGTATAGTTAACAGGATTGTTTGCCTCACCTAATTTAAGAAGGACGAAACTATTTTTTTCTTCTTACTCGGACAGAATTGTGTGGCTACAGATACATGTTGTGTTTTCCGGAGGTGTTCCGGAGGAGGGCTGTAATTTACAGTACTTGTAGAATGGTTATGCTGTTTCAATATAAGTAGGTGGCCACAGATGATGTAGCAGGACTTCAGGAAAGTAACACTTATTTCGGAGTCTGTTAAAAAGATATCATTATATTGAAAATATATCCTAATTAGTTTTGTGAAAATAGTTAGACTGGAACGAGATAGTGTTCCCAATATAGGAGTAATGATTTTGTCTGAGCCTTCGTTACACAAATCATATTTCTCCCCTATAGCCATCATCCTGAACCAATGTAACAGAAAGGTCGTCACGAACCATATATATAGATTGCTGTTGACTATGTGTTGTTACAGTTTCTGATCCGGTTGAATGTTCGGTATTGATGCTTTTCAATCCGCCTTTTATTAAAGTTGCATAATGGGAACTTTTTCGTAATGTAGAAATAGTACGTATCATGTTTTTAACGGTTTCATCTATCCGAGTTGCAATTCTTTCCGAAGTAGACCTGTAAGATTTCTTGAAGAATGTATTGAAGTGCTCGTATGGAGAGCCATATAATATATTAAAACTCCCGAACTTCAATAGGTATTCAACTACTTGGTCTAGTAAATGAACGTTCAATGTATGGATTCCATGTTCACAGTGCTTCTCAAAAGTGTGTAAGTACTTTGACTTGAGAAGCATAATTTTTTCGGAAATATCCGCAATCATTTCTTTCGGCCAATCAAGCAATTTATTGTCCCGTAGAACATCTTGAATTAAAGTTGTGTACCTTGTGCAGATGTCAGTAAGAGGTGATTGTTCTTGGTAACCAGTAGCTCTCTCGATATATGCTGCCACGAAAGGGAAACGATATCCAAACATTTGAAATCCTTACCTTCTAATATTCCTCGTATTGAATTGTTTAAAAAGAACCCATTAAGTTTCTGTGACTTCTCCTTTGTAGAAAAGTCAATATGGAAACCCGGTGCAGAGAAAATATTTTCTTTTGTAGCGAGAAGTAAATTACAGGCGCGTAATAAGGCTGCGGGAAATGACCAAAATTGTTTACCGTGCTTCTCCCTCTCCAATAAGAGCATGAATACGTCGGATCTGGAGATATATGCCATGAAACATGTTTTAATTGACTTTGAGGTTCCTAAATGACGGTTGTGCAATGGTTGATACGTGAAATTTTTGAAAATACCGGGAACAACTAGCTGTGTATATTTAGTACACACAGATTCCAAGAAGGGAACCCATTGAGCTATTGACATATCTTGAGGTAATTATTGTGCTTCTTTTACCAGAATGATTTTACGGGCTGTAGACGAAATAGTAGTTGCTTATTCAAATATTTCGGTAACGTCACTCCTACTACATCTTATGGTGTCGAGACGTCTTGCAGTAGCTGTCGCACCAGTCTTAAAATGTGTAGATTTTCCTAAACATCTTACGCAGGGACGTATCAGAGTAAAGTTATGTAAACTACCTGATATGACTTTTCTTCCTTGTATATCACAACAGTACGAAAGTATGACAGGGAATCAATTCCATTTTATATTTTCACGTGCACACAGTGAGAATCCGGCAAGTGACCTTTCTATTAATGGAGGAAGAACAATATTCATTGCCTTATGTGAGGAAATCATTTTATCATCCTTCCCCGTGAAGAATAAGTCAGTGGTACGTGGTCTTCAATGGAGATATAGTCTTCATAGTCTTCGTGGTCTAAATGTGACCCTTGCAATACAACTGGGAGAAAATCAACCAGAATATATCCGTAGTCTATGAGGAAACGTCTTAACTGCACAGTGACGTTGAGAAACGTTACATGTATTGTACATACTACAAACAGTTGTGACTTCAACGTTGTATCTATTTTTTCTGTATATATCTGCAACAGTTCTATGAATGAATTAGGCATTGTGTCCTTGCTTTGATTCTACTGAATTGTACAATTCTCACTACACATAATCTGGGATCTCATGGGCATGTATAACTCTGCAAAGAATTCGGACTAGAGAGGATGGGTAACCAAGTCACAATTTCGTTCGTTGAAGGAAGGTCTAAGCATGACCTCATTATCATCCCCTGATTCCAGTTGGCCACGTAACACTTCAATGATGTATTTTCTGTACAAGAAAGATTTCCTTTTTTTGTCCGAGACCATTTTATATGGTACCTCAATTTCTTAAAATCCGTCATGGATTAAACTCTTGCCAATCTATCCATCGACAATTTCCATACATCTTGCCTATCAGTTACGTGTTGATGATCTACCTGTGGTTTGAATGTGTCTTTGTGAATCAATTGAATAGCCGTCTGTACAGCATCGAAACCATTTTCATCCGATAACCGTAACAAATGCATGGCTGCAACTTTCACCTCACTATCTTCCATGGGACACTGTATTGTATTATCTTTGTCACGTCGAACTGATTCCTTATTTGTTTATGTCTGTATGTGTGCTTTATGTAATTTCGAGACATCCTGAAGTATTTCATCTTCTTCTTCGAGAATTGTGTTAAGTTTTAATTGTTACACATCATGTGAATGATGGTCTGAACGGTGTTTATTATTGTACTTGCATAATGTTGAAGGTTGTTTGTAATCCGTCATTACGCCTGTGGAGTAGGTACAATACTGTGTTTTACATACGAAATGTTTTTACAATAATTGTCATAAATATCCGATCAAGTATGCGACAAAAACACATGCGATGAAATTTTTATGGTGCTCGTCGTATATGCTGTTAGAGCACGAAAGTCTTTGCATCGTCAATGACTCTCTATTAACTGCTCGTAGCAAAACTAAGACTTCTTAACGAAGCTACAGATGTCTTGTCGGCTTGAAGTGTCTTGTCCGCATTTTCAATATCATGCCATGCATGTGGAAGGTGGGGTCTTCGAAGCAGCAACATGTTCTCTATTGTCACTACATCTCTTTAACGTGCAAGCATGATTTTATTTCGGAGGCTAATTCCAGATGGGTGAAGAGACGGAGTCGGGTCGTTGTTAAATTCTGCGATACACTCCTGCTGTTTTGAGCAGACATGGACTCAGGTCAAGTGTTTGACCCTTTTGTTGATACAGATTTTCAACTTTCTTTAGTTGCGTTCTTCACATTTATCGGTGAGAAAAGATCTTCCAATAAGGTCCTCTTTTCAATCCTCTTTGCTTTTAGTTCTCGTGAAGTCTTCTTCGATAAGAATTTCGCAGGCGGTTCGCTGTCATAATCACTATCGAAAGAAATGGTTCCCCGTTGCTTCTGCTTCCTGCTTCTTGTGATTGAATTCCCCCTATGCACCTCCATTCCAGAGAGATTGTTCTTGGTATTGCATTTCTTACATTTTGCATTGTCCTCTTCTACTATGGAAAATTAACTCCGTATTTTCTTCATAAGTCTACCATGTCGTGGGGCCGCACAAGTTATCAATTTTAAGGACTTGTTCCCTTGCGAATACTTGAATAGCTTGAGGTGATTGAAAAATATGCTGTGGATAGATTGAATTCTGGATTTTGTTTCTAGAATTACCACGTGCATCAGTTACTTCATTGGTTTTGGAAATTCATCTTCTTCCAGGTGACATCCCCCATCATTTATTTTGTCAATGAACTTATGCATTGATGCTAGAATCGCATTCCCAACGCAGTAAAACAGATTTGCGTCAAACACACCGTTACTGCAGTTTCCGAAGTAAGCTTCGACACCATCCATAAGCAGAAGTATATCATCCTCTGTTCCGTGTGTTAGAATACGATTATCCAAGTACGTAAAACCACTCTTTACAGATTCTTGGTTGGAATCAAACTGTTTTATTGCCTTGATCCCGGTCGTGCCACTCTTAAACCTGCACAACATTTTTGCAACGCGTGCATAACGTTCATACGTCGATGTGCTTTTCATGTCCAAGAAAGTTGTCTTTTCCATGTCCTGCTCAATATAATTTACCCGAGAATCTTCGAAAGAAGTCTTGTACTCGTCACTGAACCCATTAGAATCGTTTGTGTTTCCGGGAATGAATGCATATTCCCAAGCGGTGAAAGTGTACGGATGTTAAAGGGAACCATTACTTTACTTTATTGATATAAGCGACCGCATTGGTCCATTAGTAGAATGGACATTCAAAAATCGTAGCTTTTCCCTGGGCATAAATATTGGAAAAAACCGGTCATTTTACGAATGACCGGTATTCAGTGTTTTGCAGTTACGTGCAGTTGCGACAAGCAATCAAAAAAAATAATGTGGACCCCAATTTTGGTCATTGCTGTCAACACTTTTTAATCCAATTTTATAAAGACAGTGATTATAGTAGTGCGTGTATAACCATCAGCAATACAAAAATATTAGAGAGGAATGCAGGAAAGCCACCAGAAATGAAATTACTGTACGTCATGATTACCTACATCGAATAGGTGAAAGAGACGCATTCGCAATTAGGTGAGATATTATGAATGTATCATGTACGTTACATGATGTAATGGACACGTTCACATAAATGATGTACATTAGGAAATTGAAATCAATAATAAAGGGAAGGAATTTTTCACAGATATGACTTTAAGTATCAAACGACTTGGTGACAACTTGAATATTTATGGTACAAGTTCAAGTTGTGAAAACGTTTTCGGTCAATTTATAATAACCTTTTCATCTGTTCAGATTACTGATTCGATAATTTTAAGAGGTAAAAGGGTTTTCATAAAAGTAATATTTAACGTGACTTCAATTGTTACAAAATGTCTATTTATGGGAAGGAAGCCTTGCATCATTTGTCAAAATTTTGTATCCCCTTCTTTTCCATGCCAATCATTCTTTTAAATACCATCCTCACAAAGTGCGGAATGGTGAGATATCGTTTGAGTTATTAGTTGTTAGCTTTTCAGTTGTTAGCTTTTGTGTTCCGTAAGTGTGGAATGGTAGCATATCGTTCGCGATGTTGTAGTGGTTAGAAATCATCACATGACTTCCTGAACCTTGTGAGACAGTAAACCCTTACCTGCTTTTCCATATTTACTTTCGAGTTTCCGATTTCAGCAAGTAGGGAAAAGTGGGAAATCGTTTGCGATCTTGTGGAGGTTTGGAAGCATAACATGACATCATGGACCTCGCGAGAACGTGAATTCTTACCTGATTTTTTATATTTGGGTAGAATGAATTGTTGCAATGACTTCTTAGATTTCGTTATTAGTTATTATTTTTTGCCTTCTACAATTTGGGGCGGAAAATAACGTAACCTATTTCCTACCCTTGCGCACTTCAAGTGTGGAAGGTTTGGAAATAGGTTACGTTACGATATATTTCACTGTGAAAACGAAGGCACCTGCACCACAGATTTCTACCTTTTTATTCTACCATTTACATTTTCTCCCACCTGTCCATACATGATTTTGAGGAACAATCATGTTCCTCACAATTATGTTTGGGTAGGTGTGTGTGGTAATGTTTTCAAGCTTTATTTGTACGAACTTTCCATGTTTTGATATATTAATCGCAATGTACCGTTGCTCACATCTCAATAGATCAAACTGGCTATTGGGATGTTATATTATCAGAATGAGGGCCTGTAATTGTATCGTAACACGACAGGCTGTCATTCTGAGACATCTGACAAGTAATAAAGTATATGTTATCCTCAGAATTTATCGTGGATATTATTACTTTTACCATGACAATCTCTCATGGCATTGACAATGTTTAGTTAAATCACTTTTATTAGTTTACTAAATGTAGTTATAGTAAAATATTGTTTAATGAAGTGTACATAAGAAGACTCAACTTGAATATAAAATGCCAGGAAAAAATTATAATGAAAGCACTAGATTTATTTTACGTGATGAACATGATCAGGACCTTAATCAATGAAAGTTCCTGACCAATTTCAATAGAACATAGATCATGGATCTTCAAAGTTTTGTAAGAAGTTGCAGCCGCATCAGTTCTCAACTTTCTGTTTTTCACGAGAGCGCAATTTGCAGTTCTTGGATTATTCAATCTGTTATAAGCCGAATATTTATCTCCAGGTATATTATGGAAATTATTAATCTATCTTGTAATGCACCAAGTGGCAGCTACAATCCATGCCTTCTTCTTCTATCCATCGCTTGCGGTGAATGTATGTGAACAATTTGCACCGTACTTTATGAATTCAGCCTTAGATACTGGAAGTAAACCCTCACCATATGTTTTTGTGATTGAATGACTTCCGCCGATAATTCGGTAAACCAATGTTCCATAGTAATGACCAATGCGGAAACCTTCATCAATCGTTTTTTCTGCGAAAAACCTCAAAACTGCTTCATCATGTTTGATTTTGGATGGTTTCAGGAAAGCACCTAGTGTCCCTCCTTCTATTGAAAGAAGCGTATTTGTAAGTATTCCAGCAAGGGCTCGCTTCCATGATATGTCCGACTTGTCCCACGGTATGGGAACAACGTTGTTATACAAAGCTGAATCCCCAATGGCTTTTTAAATGGCGTGACAAACGTGCTTAGGAAACGTCTGAACTGTTGGAAGTCCAGGAGGAATATCCTATATGTCCCTTCTTTTTCACGGCAACGGCTTCCAGATCTCCTAAATATTGTTGTGCAGCAATTAGGTCTTCTCCCGTGCCTTTAATGTAGAATTCATCTTTGAGTAGCTGAAGATCGAAAACTTTGACCAGTCGTGTACAGGAGCATTCCAAACAGTTTTCATCCATATCACCACCGACAAATCTTCTATACTTTGAAAAAAGCATACATGCATTTGCCACAAAAAACGTACCGGCGCATGGACCCACAACCAACTAACCAGGATGGGTGAATTTGAGAATAATATCCATCATCCACTGTCTTGAATTCTGCTCTGGTCGGAGCATTGGTCTTCTATCGGAAGACATCGTCTGAGATGGAAGGAATATATTTTCGTAGATAGGGACCCTTGGGGTGTTATTTATTGCATCACATGTTCCGGGATTAATAGAAGTAATGAACCCAGAAGGACTTTAGTTTATACTTTTCAAAGCGTGATCCCATACTATACCATTATTTCAGAAGTTTACTGCATGTTCAATTATGGAGGGATGCGTGAGACGAAGTTTTCTTGGAACTGATGCATAGTAACCCCTTGTCTTCGTCTAATGGAGCTGTGTTCCCTCCACACTAAAACACTTATGTCAGTCTTGTATCCTTCTCCAATTTCATCCTCTTCGAGGTTTTACAATGGTGTAAATTACTTCTTCGACGTAATATGTTGAACCAAGAAAAAAATAGCATTGCCGAACAGAAAATATGCGCATGACTTCCTGGGGTCAAAAAAGATTCCGAGAAACCTACCTATTCTTTCATGTCATCTGCTGTGAACTAATCTTGATCTGAATTTGGATAGTCGTTGATATTTAGAATGTTGTATGGTGGGTATGTTAGAATGAAATTAACATTATCTTGTAGAGTCTGACCGATAGAAGCTTCATGTGTGTCAGTAAGGGAGTGAAAATAGCAGTCATAGCAGCAAAAATTGATTCTGCATACTTAATTTCAGCACTTAAATTGCTTTCAATCCCATTTTAGTCAGATCATCTGAAACTGCTGGTTCGACACCATGTTCTTCCTTAACTTCTATCGGGATATCCGAAAATTTGTTTGGAGATGTTTCTATTCATTTGTTGCCATCAACCTTATATTTCTTCTTATTTCTTTTTAATTGTTCAGGAGACGGTGAACGTCCACGCTTACCATTACATGTTTCCGTTTCCCCTGAAGGGGAAATATTCTCATCAACGTCCTCGATAATTTACATACTTTTACTAACTGTAGCGGATAAGTTGAGAGGCTCGGATACATGACCAGGTATACCAGAAAATCATTGCGGCAATTCCGAACTGTGCGGATCACAAAATAAAGGTTTCAGCAATAGAGTTGCTTCCATGTTAGCATCGAGGTGGTATAAAGAAATATTGCACAATATGTTTTGTAGTTTGATAATAAATGAAGACGCGATGTAACGAAATTCAGTGTCCACTTTGTTTATTCTTTTCCTGGCTTGTTCGGACACCAATTTTTCGATGGTGACTGGTTCATCATCGGCCGTAAATATTTTTTCTTGAGTAACTGGAAAACCATCGTGTCTTGTAGAAAGAATTTGGAATCTGGATGTGGTTGAGTTGTAAAAGATGTACGATGAAAATATTGTCCTGACTATAGGAATGTCTAATGATTTGCCAGTCTTATCCACATCTCAAACATTGTTGGACATACGAACCCTATTGTGGTACTAGTTAAATGTTTGATGCTGAGAATATTTCTATTACGCGTCTTAGAATTTTTCCTTGACATTGTTTCCGAGACTAATGAAATGCTGTCGTAAAAGAGGAGACATTCGAAAGTTGTTGGGATAAACATGTTGAATGGGTTTCCTCTAGGCCTTTTTCCAGTTGACTGGATGATCATGTAAATGAATGTTGGACCAACTAAGAATCCAGTTGAAGTGAAATTGTCAGTGAACAAGTCAGTGAGCATTTGCAGTGTGCGTTCATCTCAACAACCATATGTGTATATGTTGAGAGACGCAGGAGCTATATGACGCACTTGCTGAGGACCTATTTCTATTAAAAACTTGTCTCTATTAGCTCCTATAGAATTGAATACCGATTGTTTCAAAGCCTTTTTTCTGTCATTCGCCTTGCTTTTGGAACTCGGTTTTATGCGCTTGGAAATCGGTTCATCATGGAATTTCTCAACTCAACCATTCCAGATAATTCTTGAAGTTGACGTTCCTGTAGTTGAATTTCTCTTTGAAAGATGAACCGGAGAAACTGTCAATAAAGGAAAACAGAAAAAATTGAGTGAATTCAGATTCTTTTGCAAAGTTTTTCTCGGTAGAGAATTTTTCAGTAGAGGTTGAAGGTGACATGTTGTGGCTTTGCTCAGTTCCGTGTTGAAAAAGAGGTTTAAAACTTCTGGGGAATGAGCGTAGAATGTTTAATTTGATGTTATATGCTTGTGGCTGATGTTGGTGGAGAAGAACATATAGAGTGTGAAGTTTCTGTTAAAATGATCAAATTGAACGGCATTGCTTTAAGTTGACTTGATGTGTGTAGATGCTTTTCCGGTGCTGATATGATGTCTTTGAAGAAATTGTTACTGAAAAGGTATGATATCGCCTGTGGAAGGTCGTAATAATCGAGTAGAGGCGCAATCAGCGATGTTGATTGTGGCAGGATATGAACGAACGTGAAAAAATCAGCGTAACGGTAGCAGTACCGCGATCTTATGCCCTGGAGATTTATATAACGTTCTGATCTGATATATATTGTAGAAAATAGAAAATCTAATTTACCGCACGGTGTCGGGAGATGAAGAAAAAATGATATAATTTTTCTCCGTATAGAAGCAATGTTTTGTGCAGAAAATCAAATATTCATCTTTTTGCAACAAAAAATCAATTATTTAATTTTCTGCAAATCGGACTCCATATAGAGGAAAACGTTCCGCAGAAAGTAAAGTATTTAAGTTTTTGCAACTAAAAATCAATTATTCAATTTTCTGCAATTTTTTTTGCCTCCATATAGAGGAAATGTTTAGCAGAAAAATAAATATTTGATTTCATGGAACAAAAAATCAATTATTTTAAATTTCTGTAATGTTCGGCACTCATATAGAGGAACAATATTAGAAAATATTAGCGAGTAATGCTTTCCGCCGCAAAAATATGTTGCAATATACCACGAGTGAGCACAATACACTCATACGCGGAAAAAATGTTTGCGTCTTTACAGAAGCACCGGTTAAGAAAGTCATACAACAGTTCCGTTTATAATAAAAACATTTCCGCTTATAATAAGAACGAGAAAAAACCGATCATCAAAGCCATACAGCTGAAGCGATGTCATTGCCAAATCGCAATATATTAACAGTTCCCTTTATGATAACAACATTTCCGTTTATGCTAAAAAGACAAAAAACCGATCATCGAAGTCATACAACCGAAACGAGGTCGGTGTCAAATATGAATATATTCTGTTCTATATAAGGCGAACAACATTACGACATCCAACTTTACAACCAGCCCTCATCAACTGACTTTACAATATCGTCCTCCACAACCAGATGTCGTCAATTAATTTCAATATTTCTCAACTACAACGTAATACGTTTAAAATCAACTAAGTCATCATATTCTCCATATACGCTGAAAAAGTGTCTCACAAAACGCTACCTTCCGGCAAGAGGTGAATAACTATCCCACAAGCTAGTTCTTGGAGAGAAAAGCGGTGCCGATTCAGCGGCAAGGGGTATAGTTCCAGATGTTTCTGTCGAGCTGCACTGTCTAGATTATGATTCCGTTGAAGTGTTGAAGTCATCCCGACGGTTCTGTAGAACTGATGTTTTGTATATAAGTGCAGTCCTTGTTGGTACAGCGGAAGAAAGGCCTGGAAGTGGGGCTAACTGTGGGAGTGTAGTGAAATGAGAAACGGCTGCATCGGATTACATATTGGACAGAGTAGAAATAATGGATGTCCAAATCAAGGCGATGCATGAGGAACGGGAATATTCGTATTATGAAAACAATGGAAGTGGTACCAACCCAGCAATCCTCCGTAATTTGGAACCAGAAGATGGTGTTCATTGCTGTGATTATCAAGCGATAAAGTTTATCGCAGTTCAGCGCGCGAACAGTGATGGTGATGAGGAGAAAGATAGCGGTAGGTCTGTTCAGCTCACAGACTTTCGTCTTAGTAATTATGTGACTATAGAATTATGGCTTCTAGTAATACAAGTCAGAAACGTGAAGAACTATTTCGGGGATGTCAGCACCGAGAATCATGATACATTCGTTAACTACTTTGAGCATTAGTGGCATCCAGTTCGCTTTGCTATGATCTCTGTGACTTCTGAATCTGAAGATGTTGACGGAAAGTATACTGGTATCTCTCAATCATGAAGCCAGGAAAGAGATAGAATTGTACTGAAGTCTGAGAAGTCATTAGTTATTGTGGACAGGAGACATTGCTCTTTCAGCACTACAGATTCTTGCTGGAAAGTTAATTCATGAAACAAATTGCGCAAGAGATCGTATTCGTGTTGCTCTGCTCATACGTACTGACAAGGCGACAAAGATATCGTGGGAAGTTATAAATCTCAGCAGGTCTCGAAAAATATCATTGTCAAAGTCAAAAACTTACAATTCGTTCATTGACCTCATCAGCATTCTGAGACATTTACAAAGCAATATAAGATACCGTTTGAAGAATCGAAGACAGCAGTTATTTCGAGGGACATGAAAAGATCAAATTTGCTTGGTACTGTAAGTACCTGAACATACGAACGGTATGCTTGTGTCGCTAAGATGCTTGTTAGATTCAAATCTGTCATGGAAAGGATCAAGACCATACCGTAGGTTGGAATTAGACAAGATTATGGTAAAAGAGAGGTGACATACTTGGACAGTGGAATTCTCATCATCGGTACGGAGGAGACTATAAGGTACCTATTGCATACATATGAAGCTTATTTTGGAAGCTCAGCAAAGGGAACATTTTATGCAACTATTTTCTATCGGCTTAATAATAATTTCTTAAAGTCTATGCACACGTTTTTGAAAGCAATTGAGCAAGGTGAATGTAATTAACCAGAAGAAGATGTTCCGAATACAATGCAGAAATTAATGGAAGTTATCATCCTTGACACACGAGCAAGAAAGCAAACTATACATGCGAATTTTCGAGTATGGTGTTGGAAATAGGTCTGAAAAATTAGCTACCTGTGCAACTGCTCGCCATGACAGACTTGCCAAAAAAGGCAGTACTTTTGCAAAGAAAGTGATGAAGGTGGGGATAAAGGAAAGCAAGCAGGAAGAATGGGTGTCCATGGAATTATTCTAGCACATGCAAGACGCAAGAAAAGTCAGGAACGTGAAATTATTGACTTACAGAGTAGTGACGAGGAAGAACTTCTAAAAAAAAGGGAGGCAAAGACAAGCATCCCATATTGTCTGACATGGAAGAAGACACGCCCGACATTGAGGAATCGACAAATGGTGGAAGTTCAACTTCAACAAAACGTAATGTTTTACCTACTGAGTCAATATCAAAAAACTACCAGGTAGAATGCCGAAGCCCTTTCCAAGGTCTCCCGTGGAAAATGACTTTGGTCCCTATGATAACGAACCACCTCGAAATTTTATGACATAGGGATTTAGTGCTGTTTTCAATAGAATAACTAAGATGTGAAGAGGTGCAGTGACCATTGCAAAATGCTACAACGCCAAATACACAATGTAACAAAAGATACTGTCAATAGAGCAACGAGAGATAGCAGAAGTCAAAAACACGGGCGAGAAAAGTCAAGATTGACTGGACGGAAGGAGAAGGCAAGAAAGTTGTGGATTTGGAAATTGTATATGATACGAAGACTTTGCTGAAGTCGGCGGTCAACCCAGATTCTGATCGTGCGCACATTTTTTCATGTATGATCAAATAGTAGCATTGAGAGATATTTCATGGATGTGGGCTGCTCACATGTGAGCAGAGAATATGGAACTTCTCAGAGATCTCACAGAATCGAAGAAATGGTTACATGCAACAAGGAATGTTGAAGGAATCTGTTGACTTGCTAACTTCTGCAGGAAAAACAGCAATTGGATAGTGATGCGTAATGCATTCTGAAGAGTATGTCTGATTATTTGGACATGGATGAGACAATGAGAAAGAGATATATAGACATGTTTTAGGAAAACCATGAATTTCCTGCACAGACAATTGGTGAACATTTTACCGAAATTTAGCCATGGTTTTCGGGCAAAGAGGCACGGAAAGATGAAAGAATTAGAGATCATTGGAGTTCAATCATTAAAACTGGTATTTTTGAAAACGACGAACATGGCAGAAACAATGGCATTGGACGTTACTCCAGTACAAGAAGTCTACATAAAACTCAAATGGAAAGTCATCGTGACTATGTATGGATAGATAAACGACATGCTGCACTGGACTTATGGATTCTAATTTTGTACGCATTTTTGAATTTAGATAATAATTTTAAATGGCCGACAAAAATTCCAAACGGTGGTGGCCGCTTTCTCATCACTGGTAAGGATTGTACCCCCAAACATGGTCACAATGACTTCGACGCCAGGAAGCGTGGTTCCCCCGGTTAACTCCCAATTACAACTCCTACTGAATTTCAATCGTTATGTAAAGCTTCTGTGTACCATCGTTATGGTCATTTAAGCCAGGACGAAAAGTGAATAATTTCAAGTTCTTTGAAAATGTATGAAAGTCAAACACCCTACAGTGTTTTTTCATTGGTGATGGGTATTTTTAGCATACAGAGGCAGAATGAAATGGAACAGGAGCAATGAGGTATCATATGTATATTATCCCGCACTGTAGCAATTTGAAAGATGCTATTTCATACGCATATGGATGCAGTTTTCGTCATAGTGGTCAACGGCGAGCTGCCACATCGCGAAGTTCCAGCAGTCCTTCGAGTTGTCGCCATAGAGACAGAGAACTAAATAAAAGTGATAATGGAGGTGAATATGAACCACAAAATATGGATGATTGGGGAATGGCAGATGTTGAAGTGCCACCGTTAGGTTGAAAATTTCTCCTTGATTGAATTTCTCCTTGTTTACCTGGCATATCTAAGTTTATTTCTACTTATATGCTAAAGTAAATTGTACCTTTGTTCTCAGAAACGGTTATAGTTAAATGTGTACTACATATATATTTCATGTTCCTGTGAATTTTTTGTAATGTCATGTACCTACTCAATAGGCGCTGTCATCTTACTTATACATTACCGAGAACAAAAAATATGTAAAAAGTGTTCCTCTACACCGAGGGCAAGAATTTGCAGGACATTAAATGATTGATTTTTTGTTGTAAAATTTCCTGCAAAAAAGTTCTTCCATATGGGGAAAAATTTTAACATTTTTAAAATTGGGCCATGATTATATTTCCTTTGAATACTTACAGTGCCGCACTCGACTACTGGTACTGGCAGTAGAAAGTAAGAAATATTGGTGAGTACGTTGGTCCCTATTAACAAATTATTTTACCAATATTCTGATTAATCAAAGAATGTGACATCGACAGCTATTGCTCTGGATTCGACATTTCACTATGATGGTAACGAAAAGATTCGTCTTCCATAGAACGTATTGCACATACTAGACAGACTTTATGGCTGATTACAAACGACATGCTCCGTCATGAAAATACAATAAGAAGAATAGATTGCACACTATGCGACAAGCAACAAATGGAAATGGTTCTCAGCAGCACACCGACAGATCTGACGACCATTACGAAGGATCTGACGTGGAAAGAGTGTACAGCGAGAAGCCGTACTTTGCGCTTCCTGATGATCAAAGTTCCTCAAAACCTTCGGAACAGGTCACTGCTGTAGAAGTTACAGCGAAACATTTGGTAACTTTATCCGAAGAAATTGGAATTGTCGCTGTCATTAAGGTAATCCGGTCTGTTCGATCAGATACTTTTAGTGCAGATGTTGTTCGTAACGACATAACTGATTGGAATAAATGCATCTCGATTGTGGACAGAACAGTGGATCGCAGTTCAATCGATGACGCATTTCGAAAATTGGAGGTATCATACCACACTGCGTCAGAGGACAATAGGAAAGCTTTCCTATTAAAAAAGACGTCATTGATGTGTTATGTACACAAATGAATGTCGTTAGTGCCACATATGTGAAATTTAGACCATGTTTCAAAGAGGTTGGCTGTGATTATATCCCAAATCCTCTGCACTCCGAATTCTTTACACAGTTTCAATTTCCATAAGAAACCCTTCAATGAAAAATTTCAAGTCTTTAGTTGAGTGGAATCAAAGCAGAGACACGTCTTCAAAGTCCTTCATTAGAATGTTACAGATATATTCCGATAAAACAGCAGAACCTTTGAAGGAGCAATCCTTAGTTGGTTATCCCATACATGTCACATTTTTGAATATGTCCGTACAATTCAGATGTTTTCTGATAGACCATGGTTATACTTTAGTTGGCTTTTTTCTTGTTGGGTTACAAGGAGCACAATCAGTGAAAGTCATAGAAGACTACTGCGGAAATATTGACACAGACAGTGATGACATTATTGCGATTGAAGATGGCTTCCAACTGACCTCGTCAGTACGGGATCTAGATGGTAAAATGGTTTCATTACATGACATAATGACAACGGATCTTGCACAGTGAATTGAAAATTCTATGGAAGGTTTTACAGTGTGTATAAACAACAAGATGAAATGGAATGGCATCACTGTAATAGTGTCATACTGCTGTGAAATACCAGAAAGCAAAGAAATGTCTGGAATTCTACATAAATTTATCACTACTCGTCCATGCATATAATTCTTGAGAACTACAACCGATTTCAAAACAGATCCAATACCTGCATTATAGCCTCCCAGAACCGTTGACTATGTACGAAGCAGAAGGGATTCCGTTACAACTTGTTTGAAATAAGCAAATACATCGTCGTCAACGGAAGTGAAGAATTGTTTACGAAGGGAAGCACAACAAATTCTGCGCGACATTTCTGTCGCAACATGGGTGCCATTTATGGAGAAGCTGGAAAAGAAAAATGCGCACTTACTCCTTCCAGGTTTATTCTCAATGTATACGTCTCAACCATTGCATAACCCTCATCTCGGTACTTCTAAATCAATCGAAATTTGTTTGATGACATATTTGTCAAGTTCATTCTTAACTATGAAAAGAATGGACAAACAGAAGAACAGGAAACAATTTCGGACACAGCTCGTGGCGTTGTTAGGTGCTTGTAACTCTCTCTTCGCTGCAATAGAAAACCAGTTCGGATCACCCGGGTTTCATAATGACTTCCCAACAAGGAAGAAATTCCAAAAGCTGCTCGATTTTTTCCTGAGAATTTCCATTCGAGGAATGTTGGAGAAAAAGATTATAAATTTTTGGATATGGTTTTCCTTTTCGTGGTAGGATATATCGATACAGTCACTGGTTATCAGGGTGATTCTCCTTTGACAAACATTTGCATAAATTACGCAACATTAATACAAGATTTGCTATAAGAAAATAATTCTCTCGCATGCTCACGGGAATCGATAGATGAAATCGGGGACAGAATTACTATTCTCAAGTTGCAATGCATAGGAAAATTTCAGAAACATTCCGATACTGGAATCCCCACATTGAAATTCCATTCACTAGACCACGTGGTAGAAGACCTCTCTAGGTTTGGAAGTCTAACTGTTATTGATACATCACCTTATGAGCACGTCAATACATTCTTCAAACAGTAATATCGGTCTACTCCGAAAAGCATGGAAACAATAACGGATGAAACAGTGAAGAATATGGGACAAATAATTTCAAATATACATTGAAGTTCAACAAAAGCACGATCTGTTTCTTACAAACTCCGATATTTCTCTCACATTTGTCAAGTCAGGGTACATAGTTGGTGGACATCTTCCAACGTTGCAACAGTATGACAGTTATAGAAATATTGTAAAGTTCAGACCTCCTCCACCACATCGCGGTGAAAGGCAACGAATATTTGCAACGACACAGTTCAGTCAGAGCAAGATGAAAAGGAATAGCTTCGTCTAAAGGGTGGTGACGGAAGTAGTCCTGTTTACTATATAGAAAAGCTTCTACTTGTATTTAATACAAAACAATAACGTAGTATGGAAAAAAATAATTTTGCTTTCGTACAATACATAGAATTCATTGAGCCTTTGAAAAATGTCGATAAAGTTCTGAACTTCATATGACTTCAATTGGCTACATATGATGAGGTGGACTACACAAGACATGGCACAGATACAAGTTCCGTGGAACATATTTTAGAAATAGGAGAGTGATACAATATCATTGATTTCTGCACCATATGTTCATCTGTACATGTATTGCGGTCAGATTTCGGAATTGATTCGTTCACTGAACAGCTATCATGCGCGAAGAAATTGTTCTACGTTAATCGTTTTTACAGGGAAACTAATTTGATCAGATCTCCAACTACTAATAATGACGAGGATGACGAAGATAATTACCCCACGTAACATGGTAGTATACATTATTTTACTTCACATTACTTGTTCTGTAATTCCAAATCTTTGTCCCTATTTCCATTCTATTCATTACCTACTCCATCTTCAAACAAAGTACTTCGTGCTGGTCCTTCGCTGTACCGCTTTCCGACTTTATCAATACTTTTCCAGTCAGAAGCTATTTCTTCGATATAGCAGTCATAAATAATTCCACACGGCGTTGCGATGTACTGTCGAAGTCAGTTTGATTGTACAATATCATATGTTTCTTCGGACATTTCGTGGTAACAATTATTGTGTCATCACGTTCCATTTCTTTGAAAATAGGTTCTTCCCCTTCCTCTAAACATTCCGGTTCTTTCAAATCTTCATGGACCCATTCATCTACAAACCTTCCAATTTTCCCAATTAACTGTTCCATAGCCATTTTCACATACCTCGAAAAAATTTAGTTGAATGCTTTCTGGCCATCTCCCCCACGATATTCCGTCACAATTAGTAGTTTAACACAGCTACAAATCCAAGCATCTACGAGAGGAATACTCATTGAATTCTTTATGACAACCTCCCCCACGATATTCCTTCACATTAAGGATTTTGACACAGCTAAAAAATCCACACATCTACGCGAGGAATACTCATTTCGTACGCTTCCACATTATCCCCTCCTTCTCCATCCGGGATAGATCCAATGAAATAATATCAATACCGCAGGAACGATCTTGTTCCTAAACAGATTAAACATTCCTTCATCGTCTTCATGTCGTTGAACGTAAGGTTCAACAGAACTGCTGCATTCCTGTAATTTAATATCTGAAAGATCCGCACTCCGCCTCCATGACATGTCTAACACCCTGTTTCTATTGGATTTCATAATCTTTCTCTTCTCGAGAGCAATTTCCGCCTTCCTTCGTTCCGTTGCACCGGATTGCTTCGAATTGAATGGGGATAGTAGAGATCAATAGCCAAGCGCTTCAAATATTCTGTCTTGAGCAGCTCTTTTCCTTCCACTACAAAAGTCAGATAACAACTGTCTCAAACGCCCCTCTAAAGGACCAACTTTTGGTAGCTCTTCAACAACGTCATCCATCATTTTTCCGTCCGATATGTGTTTACGATTTCACCACCTGAAAGTTTAGCTCTAAGTAATGAGTATATATTATCTTTCTAGCTGTTGATGGAGGGGACATATATGTTGTTTCCACTGCAGAGAAAGATCATTGGTGTTGGTACAATCATTGAACTGTCCGAGCGTTTTATTCTATTCTCCATTACAATGTCGGCTATTTTTTCCATTTTCTGACATTTCACTCATTATATAGGTCCAATTCACACGTTTCATTGATTCCCCACTTCTCCATTCTCATGTCTACTGCCAGTCCAATTCCCAAATATTTCGTGGAAACTTGCCTTATCATCCTTTCCACATATTCTCTACCACTCTTATTTTTATCTCCCATCTTTTTATGAAGTTCTTGATCCAGAACTTTTAAACTCTGCACCACTCCTTTTACTTCAACATTCTTACATTCAAGTTTCATAACTTCTGATTTCAGAGCCTTGACTGAAACCTCTTTACTAAATACCTCCCGTGCTTTCTCATTGGCCGAAATCTTGCACTCATTCATCAACACAGAAAGGCTCCTGCTATCTGCAGTTAGTTTTCGAACATCTTCTGTTAGCCGACGGAAATATTTCACATTTACTTCTTCTTGTACTGACGAAAATTCGTCCAACGCAGCATTCACACCAGTCGCTTCTACTAATTACCCCAGTATTTACAATAATATCACAATCCGTCCTGCAATTCATATCATCCGTGTCGCTATTGATCACTTCATCAATACCACTCATAAATAAATATTGGATTGTACCTGTTCTACTCATTCTACCATTACACCCTCTTCTCTTTCCACGAACTTGACGAATTATTCCTTTGCCTCTACCTCGACCAACACCACGCCTTACCACAACCATGTTATAACTAGGAACACCGATTTCATCTACCACATCGTCACTTTCGCAACTACCCGTTCTCGCCACTTTCGAGGGGGGTACCGAGTTTCCCAATGTTGACCCCGATAATCGGTCCAAACGTTTCCTGGCACCGCTGCGATTAGCCATAATTGATTGCAGAACACTAAATAAATCCCAATATGTTGAAGATTAGCTTTTATCCCTGGTACAATATTATCTTTAACTTTCCATAATGGAACAAGTGCCGAAATAGGTTGAAACTACATGTAATAGATATGATAGTAGTTAAGTACAGATTGCAGTCAAAAATTCAATACACTATGTGTCTGATAGACACTGTATGCTATTTTCACACCATGTGGGGTTCAATGTTTTGCGGAAAATAAATTGATTTTTTGCTGCAAAAAATCTACTCCAAACAATCAATTAATTGATTTTCCGCAAAATCACCTCCTCCATATGGAGTGGAAGTTTTATGATTTCTGTACCTTCTTTCATTTCATTTCGAATACAGCTCCTCTAATACAGGCTGTATATTATACTAATAGCCAGTAAACACTCTTTAAAATAAGATATTATATAATAGCTGCTAATAAATTCAACTACTCCCCATGTTATCACCTACTTAGCTTACAGTACAGTGTTTATGGAAACGGTCATTGATCAAATCGATAATCAGAAGGTGGATACTATCATGGAGGAAACTACTTTACACCCTGTGTTTGCATCATCTATAACATCATGTTAAAAACGTGATCCACAAATAGTCTAGTTCTAACTGTATCCCCTCTTCATTACAAATCATAGTATAAAATTTTGCAGATAAGCTCCTATTCTCGAAACGGAACGCTCTCAAGAAAACATGCAGTACAAATTGTAACATCGGAAACAATAACTAACAACTTGGTTACAGTCATGATAATTTCACAAAGTACTTGAACGTTACTGACTTTATAACACATGTTACTTCTTTAATATCAGGATACGCTAAAAACAGGACAGGGAGGAGATAAAAATGGTTTGAACGTTTGTTCAATTTCAACTCCAACACTTTCATAAGTGTTTTTTAACCATTCACATCCTTTCCCGACAATTCCTCACAATTTCAGCCGTAATCTCTTTACAGTATTCAACTGACGTTACTTGCTTTTAGAATATTCTCGCATCAAAGTCAGCGTCGCAGATGATGTTAATAACTTCTTCCATCTTCTTCCTTGCAACTAAAGATTCTATGGTACTTAAAGATTCAGCCAACGACTTGTTTAGAACACCTGCTTTGCTTTCTTCCTTTTCATGTCCCATTTCCGTCCATGAAGATACGGATTTCAGTATAGTTCCACTACTGCCAGCCGGCTTTCCACATCCATACTGTTGTCCATCAGAAGCGTTCATGATAATACGATATGTTGCTCTTGCATTTCCTGTTTAATTATTTGGTTTAAAGCTACAGCTGTGTTCTGTGACGGCAAGAGTTGAGTAAATAGCTGCATATGTTTTTCTTTATTAAATTATCATGCGACACACTAATTACATAAACTACTGAAATATTTTTCGTACATTGCTTATACATTTCAGAGCCAGTATCATACATCATGATGTATCTATCTTTTGCATTTCATGCATTTGTATCCCCATTCCTATTTTTAAAGGCAACATACTTGTGGTGTCTTCTAATAGATCTCGAGGATACCACGCCATTTCGTTGATAGCATACACGTAACAGAACGCTTACGTTCACATTTAAAGTTTTTGGATCCCTTAATTTTTACCCTTTTTTAATTGCTTTATTTTCGGATTGTAAACTTTTTTTATCATTTTCTGTCCTATGTTTACTTCATTTTTTATTAAAAAATAATATTCGAAGTTTTAATGGCAATAGTAATTTTTCGATTTCTCAATATTTTCCAGGTCTGCCGTTTCAGTGCGAAAAATTGATCGTTGTGTGCCGTTTAAGTTATTGAAATTTCAACTAATGAGCCCTTTATGTACCTTTTTCATACAATTCCATTACCTGCTTTCCCCCCATCCGCACATATTTCCATCAACCAGTCACATGTACAAGCGATCAACTTGCAACGATGATCCGAACACGATGACAGTTCACTCATTCTGATCATTAAGCAGCGACTTCTACATGTCAGTTCCTATCGCGATGAACTTATTGCATACATCAACTTTTTAGCACAGCTAAATATTCATTAACAATTCATTCATTTAAACATTTTTGTACAACTCCGTTCATATTTGTTAACCTTCCTTTACCTTCAATTCCTCATCTGATTTTCGTTTACAGGTTGCTTCTCATCTTCAACTACCCTGGTTCAGGTAAACAGATATGTTTTCATTCCCCTTCCGTTTATTGTTTCTTACTCTAATTCCCATGTCATGATCTTTTCATATTCAATTTACTAACTTTTGTTCTATTCTTCATGTTTATTAATGATATTTTTAATTGTCTGCAGATCAATATGGTGTATCTGTTCTCATTGAAAAAATTGAATGTATATATATATATCGTATAACATGATATATTAATATATACTTCAATATGTTATTTGGTGCGTTTCTTGGTCGTTGATTATAGTGGTTCTCCATACAACTTGTCATAGCTCCATCTCTATCACGTTTCTCATTAGTACATTTTTTGTTATTGCGCTTTTCTCTTATTTTTATCAAATTGTTCGATTTGTTATCGCATGATATCACAAATGATATAAATATTAATATCGTATTTACCATAATTGGTGTATATGTATTTCAATTTATATTTCTATTATTCTATATATCATTCCCATATGCACTCATATCATTCCTACATATAACAGATATATTCATCAGAAAACGAAATAACCATCCACTTTCACATTCATGAAATGAATGTGAAATGGATGAACCATTGTGGATTGCATACCGCATATGAATGAATTAATGTAGTGCACATACACTCAAACATTCAGCACATGAATGTAAAAGTCAATGTGACTTACATTACCAACTACATTTTTTGCAGTATTATATGAAGTATTCAGTCAACCTCTCATACACAATGTGTAGTTACAAGCCTAGATAGCATACACACAATTCTTCTTTGTATGAAAGAAATTTTCAATGATGCATTCGTGTCATTTTTAAAACAATGTATGTTGGTCCGGACTATTTCTTTCATTTATTCTGCGCCGTCCGTAAGTAAATTTCTATGCCTCATACATTAAAACATACAGTATATTTATGCTACAGCTAATGTCCCTTACATTTTATCTTCAAATTTTTTGGATGTTTTCTTCAGTTACCATCCGTAATCATGCAAACAATGAAGTTCTCTGTATGTAACCTACACGGACCCCAAAAATTTGCATGGCCTAGTAGATGTGATATCCACCCAAAAACTACGTCTCTTAAAGGTAGGCACTCAGTTCCGGAAACGCAGACGATCCACTCTTCATCCTGGCCTTTTTTGTATATATATACTGTTAAAGGGTTTTCCCTCTTTTGTTATGTGCTGATGATAAGGATGGCCCAATTCAAACATATATTATATTAGGGATCCTTTAATAATAATATGTTAATATAATACATAATATGTATTATAATATAATTATGTAATGGGAATATTATAAGCCTGATAAGCATCATGAAATAATCATGATTCACACTGATAATGAAAATTTCTTTACTTGTTCAAAATGACATATTGTTTTTGAATATGTATCTGTCATAAAAATACAGTTCAATATACGTTTAAAAACGTGCAGTAATGTATACTTTTTTATTCACACGTAGTTCTTGTGAGAATATAAACGAGCAAAACAAGCCCACGTACATTAAAATTACGTGTTCTTTTTTTAAAATGTTTTCCATATGTTCCCCCGTTCATCATATTGTTTGGGAAACGAATGATTTGTTTTTCAATTTTCCATCGTCAACTTGTCACATTATTTTGACCCGCCGTGGTGTAGATGCTCTCAGGAGAGACGTTTTAGTACGCGAATTTCATGCGAAGTTATAATAACATAAACCACGGTAATCCTATCGTGCTCGCTGAAAACACGTCTGCACCTGATCCCTCCCCAGATCTTGGCCGAAAGTACTCTAGCTACAACTCAAGCTTCTTTAAGGTAGCTAAAACCACCTGCGAATACTCACAGCTGGTCCAAGTGCTCACATTCATGACAGACTGGAACAATCAGCCATACAACGTGATGTCAAACCCAATGCGCGATCGCAGACACCACACACAGCACTACTCCAGTTTTTCAAACAACTGCGCACGCTTTCAATTAGCACTTGAGGCACCTGTTCTCCCCCAAACAAGGGAAGGAGAGCATATGAAAAATGGGACGAGCTTCTATAACAATTAAACTTACAATACAAATATTTTAACGCGCTAACAAACATTGACGATCATGATCATGATGTCGCTACCAACGTGGAAGAAAACTATGATGTGTACCAAATACGTTATTCCATCAACAATCCAATGAACAGGAGCGTAGAGTGTGAACATGATGACCAGTATGAACGGTTGACAGGCCACAAACACGATTATGAAACAAGAAATGTTGATGTGGCATTCGCAAACGAATCAGGGGGCGTGAAATATGAGAAATAAGAATGAGAAGAAGGATTGACACTTTCTGTTCAAGATGAGGGGGAATCCAATGATACTAAAGCTGCTGTAAAGTTGTTACGAAGACCGATGATCAACTAGTCTCCTTGAACAATATGTTTTAATATTTAGCTGTGAAAGGCAAGGTATCTTTGAACGTAGAGAAGTATGGTCTACTCAGAGATGCACTGCAGCATAGTAGAGTAAATATGTACGTGCTCACATATAAGACCGTTCATACCACGCTGATAAAACTCCTCATAGGCAAATCGTTTCCGCAAAGCTCATTCAAGCACATAATGGATATACTGCATGCTCAACCTATTAGAAGAAGTAGTAAACTAATGGAAACATTAAATTACGAATGGAAAGAGCCAAATAATTGTACTCACATTGTTACGCCCTCAGAATTTGCAAATTGGATGTTTGCATTTATCCGCTATATGCATATATGTATTAAAATTCCAAGCGAGATGCAACAGATTAAATTAGCATAGATAATAGTTCAATTGTTCAATAAAGACAGCGAAAATTGGAGGGTTTCATCATGGGTACATGACAAAAATTCCATTTTCCCTTCAAGACTGGGATATTTGATTGATATACTAACAAGTTTGCGTCCAAAACGCATCAAAAGGATAGATATTGAGGAATTAGGCTTGAGACTACACCAAGATCCATATCATGGACCGCACTACGATCGCGTCTAGATAACAAAAACTGTAGACGAGTCGTGGTGTGAAGGGTACAACAAATACGGACACCGTCCGTTCAACAAATATGGTAGGCTCTGGAATTGAAAGTATTGGAAGTTTTAAGAACGAGAAGACTGTATATAAACAAATCCGACTTAGTTTGTGGACATCACGAAACTTCTCCTAGAGAAGAGACAGATTTTAAAAATGGATCGAGTATCCGTAGTAGACAGCTCATGAAGAGCAGGAGGGAAATTGTAGTTATGCCTGGTAACGTGTGTGTTTTCGTTTGATAAGTACCAACGGCGTGTACCTCGGACATCGTATGTGTCCTTTTGGCGTCGTTTTCTGATTCGAAACCTGGTACACCTGCTGAACAACTCTATTGGATAGATGCCAAAAGCATAAGCGCCGACCATGCGTTACATTACGAGGTGTACAAAGCTGTGACGGCAGTGCCAATTTGGCGCTCGGATTCAGGTCTGAGCTCCGGTTTTGAATTTAACTAGAAATGTTTTAACAAAGGTGTGCTGGATGACGGCTGTCGTTCTGTGGTATACAGGATGGCTTTTTATGCAGACGGATTCAAACAGCATAAGTCTCTATCGAACACAAATTATGTTAACGGGTTCCACACGATTCCTCTCAGCTTGTCATAGGAAGCACGACGTTCTCCGATAGCAGTGCGAATCCTCTCAATTGTGGCAGACGGACACCCCACAAACATAGTACTGTGAAATTTAAGTGATGAGAAAGCAGCTGTGTATGGAGTGGAGGGAATCAACCAGTTCGGGAACAAACTAAAAATATTTTCGGACTCCGTATCGTTCTTTGGTGACTACTCTGTAATATATTCTGTTTCAGACGTCATGAATCATACAGAAGACGCATTTTGTACTCTGTTTACCATCAGAAAGAAGAAGCGGAGCCATCGTCAGAGTGTATGTATACCACATATGTGCCTAGAAGAAGATTGGCCTACTGTAGATTTGAGGATAGACTGGACGCCGTTTGAGAACACGGAATTTTAAATCGAGCGCGTACAGCATTGGGACGGAAAATTCAACAGAAGAGGAGGCATGCACCTTTCCAAATGTTGTTTTGTCTCGCCGCTTGGCTGAACTGAAATATGCTGTTCAAAAGACGAAGTTAGGTGCCCCAGTCAATGAACTCTTGCTCTATTCACGTTTGAATAAAGCTGCAGAACCAGACCATATATTGACGGTCGTCACAGAAATGTAATAAGGTTGTGATTTGGAGCTATACCGAACGACTTAGTACGAAAACTTGTAGAACTGTTAATTATAGATGTCGCGGCCATTAATGGCCTTGAAGAAGATGGAAACTCAATTCGCTGGAACAAGAAAAAATAGTATACAACGGGCTAAACAGTATGAGAATGTCTGCCCTGGATAACATTCTATTGTGTGTAGCTACAGTATTGAAGAAGGTTCAAGATAATCGTGGTGATGAGCATTTTCTGATTCCAACAAAGCTTCATAGACTTGTTTCCAAACTATTTCAGTGGTCGTCTGTCGGAACAGACGCTAGTGGAGACATTAAGTGCCCTCAGGAACGAAACAAAAATGGAGAATTAAAGTAGACTTCTGTCGATTTCGTCAAGTCTGCAGACGCATGCGTCAGAAAGTTCAGTGGAGCCGCAAATATGTTGGATGTGCCGAACGGCCACTGTATAGTCTAACTTTGTGCACATACAATCCCCATTTCAGGTCCTGCCCTGATTTGCTCCGAATTGGTATTGGAAATGGCCCACAGTGGTATGCAGAGCTGTTGGAATTAAACACCTATGATAACGCACACATTTATATGGCAGCTATGGACAAAGAACTTCATAGAGACTGGGTCGCGAGAGTATCAGTACTGTAAAAGTGCTGCGAAGACGGCAGTACGGAAGCTCGGAACTGTGCAGAATTTGCATTACGGTGTCTATTATTAGGAAACGCCGCATCGACATTGACTAACTCATTTACTGCAATACAGGATCTAGCTGAACCCCTCCGTA
>JAULBU010030365.1:0-37354 GCA_032358235.1 Odonthalia washingtoniensis
GATGACTGCCATGAGATTACGGATTAAATAGTGAGCAAATGTCGTCAATGAAACTGAAGTGTGAAATGGAAAAATTTGGGATTGTAGAATGGAAATCTGGAAAACTGTATGTGTTTATTTTTGTTCTTGTTTGTTCCATTTTATTCTTTAGTGTATCTTGAAAATAATAAACTCAATTCTTTTGGAACGTAATTCATAATTTCGATGCGTACTTGAAGTGAAAGTGCCTATTTATCTAATCAAGTAACTGTTCTTTTAAATGAAAAGTTGTCATAGTAATGGCAAGATTAATTTTATTGAAATGACACACATTGATTATACTAACAATTTAATTTTAAATCGACAATAGGTAAAAGTTCAAAATACTACGGACGCAATGAACCGTGTGGCCAGGAGAATATTTTGTGGGGGGTGAAGGAGATTGGGACAAATTAATTACGATGAAGTTTTCATTTTTGAGGACTGTTGTTTTAAATATCACTACCTGGAAGAACTATGTTCTTTTCTCTCTGTAGGGCTTTGATTACTTTAATAAGAACTAGATTTCAACATATTGGACGGCAATGTCATTTGATTGCGCATGGAAAGATATGTTAGTTCTTTATATTTCTTATCTATCTTCTCGCCCGCTGGGAACTACGCCTCTTTATCCTTGTCGAGCGATCTACCGATGGCCACGTCTGGTCGCAGGGTAGTGTTATTATTACCGAAGCAGTTACCCCTACAAGAGCCGTATGTGTGGGCACGTACCAACCTTTTGAAGCATCACGTTCCGTTTTATTTATATGTGAATGAATTGAATAGGAAATTATACACAGAAGTGTGCAGAAGTCATTCATTTATCAACGAGAAGACCGTTAATGAGCTCAAATAAGTTGGCTCCGTTGAATTTCAATTGGAAAAGGCGTCAACATGGCACGGAGTCAAATTCAGGGAGGAATTTGGATAGTGTAGGGGGGATGACTCGTATGTATCGGATTGTAGGGGAAATGAGGGTGACTATATTGTGACATGGTCATAATCATATGTGGATTCCATCTGGAACCGACATTGGATAACGATGATCACACAAAGGTTGAGAAGGGTTGGAGGATGATGTATGAATGTCCGAAACCATATATATATATATATATATTCGCGTTTCCAATTCTTTTTTTTGTAATGTCTCAATGACAGTCGCGAGGAGAGTCGTGACGAATGAAAAGGGAAATAGAGTAAGAAAGGAGCTGCTAAAGACGGTCGTGTGGATTGACGCATCGGTTAGAATCCCCTTAAAATCAAAAAATATATATAAAACGAAATAGCGAACAATGCAGAAAACTGACATGTGCCGGTATCCTGTAATAAAGAAATCTTTGTTTTGTAGTATCCACCGCAGTGTTCAGTATGACAAATGAGTGATGGTGAAGCGAGCAAGAATTAGGCGGGCCACATACGGTCAGAATAGGTGTAACTCCATGTGGAGTTGGGATTTTTGCAAAAAAATAAACTTCAATTTATTTTGCAGAAAACATTAAGTATTTACTTTTTTTGCTTCAGGAAATTAATTAATTAATTTTTTGCAAAAATCCTAACTCCAGATGGAGTTGAAAAGTTTGGAAAAATGTGAAACGGAGAACTGTTGTTCATAATTACTATGGTAACCGCTACATCATGTAATGGTTACGATAGTAAGTATGAAACTGTTTGAAACGTTATTGTGTACTTGTATGAACACCGCAGTAAGAAACAACGTTGACTGTCAAGTGCTTGTGCATCATTTCCTGAACTGAAGACATTAATGACGAATAGAGAGATAGTGAGACTACTTTTGTAAGGGCCAACGAGGTCGACTTTGAGATCTGCGGAACCCCCATTAAAGGATGCAAGTATCAGTACATCCGGCAGTGATGGTGGGGATGAATAATTACGTGAAAAAAGGCCGAAATTCTCTATAGAACGACGAGTGGATCCTCTTGGAAATGAAACAAGTTATATAGGAAGGCCGAGAAGAAATGAGACAAACGAATGTTCATTAAATAGTGATGTAGAGAACAAATATACTACCGAAAACGACGAATCGCGACTTGGACATAATGAGATAGGAAGTGGTGCAACAATTATGACAACAGTAAGGAAGTTGATAGTTCCATCAACAACGTTGGAAATGTAGAAATGGAAGTGAATATGGAAGAGTTCTGGAAGCCGCAGGAAGAGTTTCGACAATTAACGGCCGAGAATTAAAGACTAACAGTTTTGATGAATGAGTACAAAGTTTGTGAGAATTAAAAAAAGACTAGAAGCGTTTAGTATGGGTATCAATCAATGCTGTTGAATCCGAAGAGATCAGACTTGATCGAAGACATACTGAAATGAGATGAATGGTACAAATTTTAAAGTTATGAATTCAGTGTCTTCTGAAAAAGATGTCCGGAAAAACAAGAATCGTGGAAACTATGTTGACGGGATGATAAAACAAGTACCTGCGAATTATTTGGGGATTAGACTGGCAGTTGACCAGAGAATGCTAAAGTGCGGAAGTAAGTAAATCTGTGAATTAGACCCGCGTTGTGATAACAATGTAAGAAAATGGACAAACTGAGGTGAAATGGTAACTTAGAATGGAATTAAAGCGTTAGATGGAACCATCATAGTCCAAAAGTACACTCTTTTCTTTGTAGTGGTAACAATATATATGTCCCCTCCATAAATTTTGAGAGATATATTATATGTTCGTTACTTAGAAAGGAATTGTCAACAGTGGAAAGCGTACAAATATATTCGTCTGAAGAATCGATAAATGCCGTTTTTGATGGGTTTTGTAAAGTTTGTATATTGGAGGGACGTCTGAGACAGTTATTATCAAACTTTTGTAGTAGAAGGAAAACAGCTGCAAAGGACAGATTTTTGAAGTCCCTGGATATGGTTCAGTACTGTCTCTATTCAATTTGAAAGAAATTGTAGAAACGGACAAAAGGGCAACGGAAATAGCTACTGCCGAGAGGAAAGTATTGAAAACGAATAGATTTGGTGTTCTCGAAATGTCTTCGTGGAGGTCCGCGGATATTTTTGATATAAAATTACAGTACAGGGCAAATCAGCGCAAAAGTGTAGGTGCTGAAGAGGGGGACAATGAGGAAAAATTGAATTTGTTCACGAATGAAATCGGTCCAGCAGTATTTCATGATTTTATTGTATATATACCTGAGACCATGGAAGGGGACACTGTAGAAGGAAATATAATGAGTATTTCTCGAGTACATGCATGAATAAACAGCTGTGTTAACCTTCTGATTGTGAAAGAGTATCGCGGTGGTGGTGGTCAAAAAGATTTTAACGAAATGTTTTCGAAGTATGTAAAAATTGCAACTGAACAGTTGGTTGGAAAAATAAAAATATTTGTAGAAGCATGGGAACCAGATGAAGTTGAAGTACCGGAACACGAAATGGGGGAGGAAGAAGAAAATTTTAGATAAACGGACGTGAAGCCAAGATAATAGTTACAACGATAAGGCTGAGGAAACATTTTTTTGTCGTACAAGCTGAATTATTTCGTAAATACATTGGTTTATACTGTGGAATTATCCATGATTGTTATATAGCCGAAATAGCGAGTGATTGGAATAGTGTAGAAAAGCTTGGAAAAGAATTTGATGAAGCACTTGTAAGAAGTACAGTATTTGGCGGTGAAGGAAGCATAGAAGAGAACGGAAGTACAGAAGGATATGGAGAAGCACACAACGTGTAATGATAATTGGATTATACATACGCCAACATGTTATGTGGGGTCGTAATCTTTGGCAATATTGCTTTTAAGCCATTTTTATGAAATCCCTTTCAATGCAGAATCGATTGGTGTAAAATAGTTGCCGTGGCCATGGAAACTGCTTAGTAAAAATCATTTCCGAAATAAGACCACAACACATGTACAGCTGAACATATTGTGTTAAAATATATGATATGAAACTACCTTCCTGTCTCCAAAATATTGTTAACCGATGCATTCTCGGCGCCAGGCTGGATGTAGTCGTTTTCATCTGATGTAGACCAACGGAAGCAATTGGAAGTTAATAATTTTTTCTACATCATCGATTGGTGCAGTGAATTCCATATATTGTACAAAAGCCATTTCATTCTTCTCCAAATTAGTCGAAAGATTCATACAAAATAGGACAAGGACTTCTCTATATAGTAAATAGGACTGTTTTTCTCAACTCCTTTAATAAGGACGAAACTCTTTCTTTTCTTCTCACTCAGAACAATTCGTGTGTTTCAAAAATACATTGTGTTTCCGGAGTTTTTCGGAGGAGGACTGTAATTGACAGTATTTTTAGAATGTTTATAGTGTTGCAATGTAGGCAGGTGTCCACGGATGTTGTAGCTGGACTTCAGGAAAGTAAAACAGATTTCAGAATCTGTAAATAAGATATCATTATATGGTAGATAGATCCCAACGAGTTCTGTGAAAACAGTTAGACTGGCACGGGATAGTTTTTTAAATATAGGAGTAAGAATTTTGTCTGATCCTTCGTTACAAAAATCACAATTCTTTCTGATAACATCAATCTCAACCAATGTGACATAAACGCCGACGCGTATCTAATAAGTATACGGATGTTGACTATCTGCTGGTACAGTATCTAATCCGGTTGATTTTTCGGTGTTGATGATGTTTAATCCGCGTTTCATGAATTTTGTATGATGTGAACTTTGTCGTAATGTATAATTAGTAGGTATCATACTTTTAACGATGTAATCCATCCCAGTTGCAATTCTTTTCGAAGTAGACCTTTAAGATTGTTTGAAGAGTGTATTGAAGTGCTCGTATGGAGACTCATCTAATATTTTTGAACTCCCTAACTCCGATAGGTCTTAAACGACGTGGTCTATTAAATTAAATTGCAATGTATGGATTCCATGTTCGCAGTGCTTCTAAAAAGTGTGTAAGCACTTTTACTTGATAATCGTAATTCTGTCAGAAACATCCGCAATCATGTCCTTCGACCAACTGAGCAATGTATTGTCGTATAAAATAATTTGCAATAAATCTGTGTAGCGTGTGCAGATATCAGTAAACCGTGATTGTTAGTGATAACCAGTAACTCTGTCGATATATGCTGCCACGAAAGGGAAAACCTTATCAAAACAGTTAAAATACTTGCCTTCTAACATTCCTCGTATTGAATTGTTTAGAAATAAGCAATTAATTTGTTGTGACTCCTACTTTGTTTAAAAGTCAACATGGAAACCAGATGCAGCGAACAGAATTTCTTTTGCAGCGAGAAGTTAATAACAAGCACGTAATAAAGCTGTGCGACATAATTAATGTGGTTTACCTTGTCTATTCTTGTCCAAGCAGTGCATGAATACGTCGGATCTTGAGATATATGTCTTGAAACATGTTTTGATTGCCCTTGAGGTTCCTGAATGGACGTTCTGCAATGGTCCATACGTCAACATTGAGATAATGCCAGGAACTATTAGCTGTGTATGTGTAGTATTCACAGATTCCAAGAAGTGCACCTATTGGGCTACTTACATATCTTGAAGCAATTATGTGCTTCTTTTACCAGAATGTTTCTACGTGCTGTAGATCATATTGTAGTTTCTGATTTCAATATTTCCGTAACGTCACTTCTTCTACATCTTATGGTGTCGACATGGCTTGGAGCAACTGTAACACCAGTTTCAAAATCTGTAGATGTTCCTAAACATTTTACTCAGAGATGTATCGGATTGGAGTAATGTAAAACACCTGACATGGGTTTGCTTTCTGGTATATTACAACAGTATTTAACTATGACAGGGAAGCGAATCTATGTTATCTTGCTACGTGTGCACAGTGAGAAGCCGGCGAGTGACCTTTCTATCAATGAAGGAAGGACCATATCCATTGTCTCATGTAGAGAAATCATTTTATCATCTGTCCCCTTGAAGAAGAAGTCAGTGGTACGAGGTAGTCAATGACGATATGGTCGTCACAGTCTTCGTGATTGGTGATGCCGAAATTATTATCATCATGGTATAACTGCGGAAATTGCAATACAAACAGAAGAAAAACAACTAAAATATATCCGTGGTCTATGAGGAAACGTCTCAACTGCAGAGACGCTGAGGAACGTGAAATATATTGGGTATTCTACCAAATATTTTGACTTCAACGTTTTCGCTGTTTTATTTGTATATATCTGCAACAGTCCTATTAATGTCCTCGGAATTGTGTCCCTTCTTTTATTCCTTTGAGTTTTACCATTTTCACTATTCATAATCTGGGATCTTATGTACATGTATAAATATGCGAAGAATTCGGACTTGAGGGTATGGGTAACGAATTCACGATTGCGTTCGTTGAAGCAAGGTCTAAACAGGACCTCATTATCATTCCATAATTTCAGTTGGCCACGGGAAACTTCAATGATGTCTTTTAGGTACAAAACATTTTTCCTCTTATATACCGACTCCGTTTTATATGGTACCTCAATTTTTTGAAATCCGTCATGGATTAAACTTTTACCAATGGAGCCATCGACAATTTCTATACGTCCTTTCCAATCGATTATGTGTTGAGGAACTACATGTGGTTTTAAGATGTCTGCGTGAATCAATTTAATAACCAGTCTGTACAGAATTTGAACCAATCTCATATGATAAGCGTAACAAATTCATTACCGGAACTTTCATCTCACTGTCTTCAGTGGGATATGTTGTTGTATTCTCTTTTTCATGCCATACTGATTCGTCATTTTTTTGTGTAGGCATGTGTGGTTCATTTAATTTTTAGACATCCTGAAGTATGTCATCTTCTTCGTCAAGAATTGTGCGAAGTTGCAATTGTTGCACATCATATGAATGGTGGTCTGAAAGTCGTTTCTTGTTGTACTTGCATAGTTTTGAATGTCTTTTGTAATCCTTCATTAAGTCCGTGGAATAGGTGCAATACAGGGTTTTGAATACGAAATGTTTTGCAAAAATTATTGTCTCAAATATCCGTTGAAGTATGCAACGAAAACACATGCGTTGACAGTTTTATGGTGTTCGTCGTATATGTTGTACACTGCATGGAAAAATAAGGTGTATAACACTATTTTTAATACTATGTAGCAATGAATGTGTTGTTGAGTATCTCAGCAATACTCTCAATGCTACAAAGCATTTAAAATGGTTCTATTGAAGCAACAGATATGAAGAAGAAAAATGCTGTAGAAACATCCCCAGAACAATTGGGTGCCATTCCAAGTTTTATTTAAATTGCCCACTGAGCACTGTGTTTATCACTCAGGGCCAATAGAATAAAGTCACATTGGCAACTGTCTTCAATGTGAAAAGTTTACAAACTGCGGCTAAAGTATACTTCCGCTATGAAAAGTTTTCAAAATAATAATGATATCACTATAACTAGAGATGCTCTTGCTCGATGAGATGCTCTTAATAGCTGAGATCCTCTTATAATTAATTTATTGTTTGTTCTTTTATATAATTTAGTAAGAGAATTTATATAGAATAAAGTACGGCTACTGTAACCAATTTCAATACAATCACTGTGGGTGAACCTGATTATTAGATAATTTTCACGGGCCATGGCCCAACTACAAATTATTAAGGTGTTGCATTGTTTCGACGCATAACAGTGATTATGATCCAGATCAAGGTATTATTCAAATATCATTTGAGCTTATTCTAATAAATACCATTCACCGTGCGTTCCCAGTTTCCCAGTCATCCTCTTTCTCCACAATCGACTCATCATTACAGCAACAATCATATATCATCAAAATTTCGTGAATCGTCTTGAAGAAGGTTCTGAATCACCCAGAAACGCCGACCGAAATTCTTCGAATATTTTTACACGCCCTAGATGCGATGGACCAAATTGGGCTAAGTATAATAAGTAATACTGGGTTTGAGGGCTGTCACAAATACACAACTTTGAATATAATGGTAATTTGATATCTCTACATTCTAGCAGCATCCAGATGACGTCGGCACCCCCATCCGATCGGCTAAAATCGAATCGACATTTAACGAAAGCGCGATAACCTACACGTATTACCGTACTGCCAATTTGTTTTTCTTGCCCAAAACGAAACGAATCTATACTAAACGAAATGGATTCATTATCATCTTCATTTTTAACCCATCTCGAAATCGAAGACGAACAGACGAAGACGAGTATTTTCATTTTTGCCAGATCCACTACTGACATCAATCACTGTACCATTTACCAACAAACCTTCATCAACATCCACATCATCTAAATCTGTATAATCATCGACGACTAATACAAAGCAGCAACACAATCGAAAGGAAGAAAAGGACGGAATGACAACAACATATACATCTGTAAGAACGGATTTATATAAACTATCAGCGAAAACAACGATATACAAATATGCAATATCGATTTATGCACCGACGTAATCATCATCGAATACAGTAACCAATATACATGAAGAAGGAAAAGGACAATTCAATGCCCTCAATTTGATCCGCTCATTTCCAAAAATGGTAATAAAATACGCACGGCATAATTGTCGTTTGACAGCTGCTGTTAACGCTGAAGCCGCATTTTATATAAACGTAATTTAAATGGCAAAATCAACTATCATCAGCAAATTCGACTGCAACAACATCAGAGTAGAAGTCATACAGGTCAACAGCAAACGAGTAGTAGTAATAATGGATATGGAAATGAACGTGGAAGTGAACATGGATGTATCTAAGTGATGAATACAGGTAGAAATAATTCATTTTTTGAAATTGGTAGAGCTGGTGGTACTAGTGCTGAAGATCCCCAATCTATCGGAGGTTCTATGTATGGTGGATCTGGTAGTGTAAATGATATGAACAATTTGAACGTTGACAATGTGGTAAATGTAGGAGAAGAAGATGAAAATGTAAACGTGGATAATATATATGGTATAGGTGCTGATACTAATGAGGATTATAATAATGTTGTTTCCACTAGTACTGGAAATGAAGAAGGAAGATGTAATGGAGGATGAATAAAAAGACTGACACTGATGTTGAAGGCACGTGACCGGAACCATCGCTGTGTTTGAGTAGGTGGAAAACTGGCTTCTTGTTGCTCTTCCTGTGGTCCAAATTCCTGTCTCTGTTGCTGTAGTTCATGTTTCCCCTTAAGTTCGTGAATGGTACGGTTTCCAGACGGAGAGGGAGTGTTAATTTCATTCGTGCTACTGTAGTATAGAGGTTCTGGTAGTCGTGGCTGCTGTAGTAGACGGAGACACAAGGTTTACAAATATTATACGACCCAGACGATCAGCAGAGTCGATTTCACGAATCGCACGTTAAGACTGTTCGACAGAAGGATTATCATGGACGAGAATAATTTCACGAAGTCGTTGAGTGGAAACCAATTGTGTTGACATATGTCGGTGAATGTGATCTGAGCTCCAGCACGCAACAATAAGTGTATTGTTCACAGTTCCGCCGATCATTCGATGTCTCGTTTTAAGCAATGAATTGAAAGAACTAAGCGAGATCCGTTTCGAGAGCATTGAATTCTGTGTTGTGAAATGAGTAATGGAGTGTGTTTTCCTTTCTGTCCGTGGCAGTTGATAGAAAGTGCATGTGGAATCTTTCTCAATGGCAGTGAAAAAATGTGAGAGAAGTGATGTAATCAGAATAAAAATAAATTGAAAATAACGAAGAATATCGATTGCGATTCCAATGATTGGAAAGCATGTTGAATTTCTTGTTAATGATGTTCTTGATCCCGCTTCTTGTTTGTGGAAATGGTAGGGGAAATTTGAAGTTATAACTGATATAATTCTTATGATTATGGTTTAAGTTTCAGCAATTCGGGGCTTGTGTTTCCCTGCTGTGTCGTTTATAATGCCTTCAGCGTAGTCCCTGTTACATAACAGCCTTTGTGGCCCCTCTGCTTGGATTGCAAGCCTGAGATGGAAGCCACATTGATGGTGCATTTTGTAGACATTGCGTCTTTGATCAAGTTTAAGAAAATCGATCAATTTTACCAGAATCTCTTTGATTCAAGATAGTCAGCAGTAAATTAAACATTTGAGATTACAATTTTCGAATTATGATAAAATAAATAAAACAGAGTTCAAAAAACGGGAAATTGTTTTTTCACATTTCGGGCCATATCTATACAAGTTTTTGTCATGATTGCGACACATGGAAATACTAGGATGCACATCACAGCACCAAACACATATATTGAATCAATTAACTCGTGATAACTATATAACGGCACGACGTAATCCGTTTACGGAAACGCCGGATTCATTTGCAACAGAACTTCAACGACATGTTAATTTTAAGGGAATAGAGCACCCAATCGCCTGATTCTTTTATTTCTTCGTCTTTTCACACATTACCCATCTGTATCAGAAACTCTACCGGAATTAATTATATTAGTAGAATCTGATAATTCACATGTTTGTCGTTAAGCACATTATCATATTAGACAATTAGCACCTATTCCTGATGCTGATTTATATTTTCAATTATTGGAAGCTAAGAAAATTCTTCACAGATGGAGTTGACATAAAATATTCTACTGCAACTTCTGACGAACTGTCCTCTTCTCGGAACTCTATAATGATAGGATTGAGTCAGAAGACATTCATAGAAAACAAAATACGTGACACAATACTTGAAACTCAGAGTAAAATTCAATCAGTCACAGTCGTCACTGACTTAGACACTGCCAAACTTTCAACAACATCAACTGATGAACAGAAACAACAGAACAAACCAACGAGACAATCAATGGTCAGCGCCTCCAAATCAGAGGAAATAACAAGAGCGCAACTTCGTACATTAGTTAAAAGAAAATTATTAACGCCTAAATCCATAGTTATAGTTGATAGTTGAATTACATTAAATAATTTCGTTATGAACTTTACTGTGTAGCTAAAACAGCATCTGCATCATACGGGGTGATTCATGCTAAAGCGTCATTTGAAACATGTATATTTAGAGACAACTGCGAAAACGAAGATAATTGGGGTGAAGAATTAAACAAATCATTAAATAACCGATTTGAAAGCCGACAAGCACGTAATCGATGGGATAGCCCATTATTCAGTATTGACAAAACCGAACATATAAGCATATCTGGAACAGTGAACTCAATAGTTGATACTATATTTATACCAAAACGCGGTAGAAAAGGTGATGGTGGTGGAAGTGAGAAGTTTCTTGGTAGTATGGAAACAAGATATAATACTTTTCCTGGTGTTGATGTTTTCGCTAATATTGCTAGAGTTACTAGATCTGCTGAAAATACCATAGTTGACTTTATACAATCTTTAGATAGTCATTTGATAGGTTCTTCTGTTGATATTCCGGACTTTTCAATCCATCGAGATTACAAAGATGGTCTAACATTAGGGAATTTTAGGATATGCGTCGACTCATAAAGATATAACTTCATCAGCAGTTGTAATTGTAAAATATCCAGACAGAAAACTGTCTCTAACTTCAAAGTCGTTATGACAATGCTCCGGAAGGAAATCTCTACCATTGAGAATAAATCGACAACCTCGAAATGAAATGTTTTTATGCTATTTTTCATTGTTATCCAAATTCAGCAATCCGTAAATCCATCCAATCCATATGTCTAATTTGGCACGTCTTTTACTCAAATTTACATACAATTTACTTTCGAATTGTTTCCCAATAATCTTCTTGTGATGGAGTAACGGCCAATCCCCATATTCCTGTCATCTGCATCATTGTCATCATTGCCTCTGTTTATGATCGGATTCAATTCTTGTTTGTAGTCTCCATCTTTCAAGTGTTCTTTCCCTGGAATAGTTTCTTCTTCAAAGAAAACACCAATTATTGTAGTTGGAAAATCTTCAAAACATTTTTCTAATAATTTTTCTCTAAATTGAACGGTTAAGACATGCTTTCAAGATTTCAGTACACTTCAATATCCAGTTTTTTCTTCTTCCCAGCAAAGAAAGCTTGTCCAAACCACTATATTCCTCATTAAATTCATAGCTCCAACGCCTGGAGTCATTTAACAAACACAACACCCACATATGGTCTATTTGGTCTTTCGCAGCCAACACATCCATGCCACATTTATAAATTATATTATGTGATCATACTCGAAAAATACATGCAGATGATGAACATAGGGGATAAATTCTGACCTTAGTAAATTCCGGGTGTCCCTTCTTGATATCTTCTGCCGTCCATTTTTTCGAACACCATGAATTCCACCATATCCATATTTGTCTCTGCTCGTCTCTAGAGCTTCTTCCAGTTATATTCTATGTTAATTTTTGTTCCCAAACATATCTCTTCGATGTAGTGACATGTGTGCAACGGTAACTACATGTTGACACCGTTTGCAATTTTCCGTTCTTGTCCTGAACATCCATACAGGGGTATCGTAGGAGAGAGAGAGTTATCAAAACGTTCCAGGTCTTCTATACATTGAGGCGGCGTTTTAGGAGGCGGTGTTTCGTTTTGAGGGGCCTTTGGTTCCAAATCTGAATCCAAATATGCTGTGATCTTTTCTTCTTCTAAATCTTCTATGATTTCTTGAATTTCCTTTCCGTTGTTCGTGACGTTTTTCGTCTGGACTGAGGTGAATCATCGTCGCTTTCAACTATAATAGCGTTTGTTTTGTTCGTTTCTTCCACTTCTTATTCTCTCTTGACGCCCTCCATGTACCCTCATCCCATCGTTTGTTTTCTTGGTGTCGATGGTTCATAATATTGGAAGAAGTGTTCCCTTATATTCTTAACAAATCTTGTATGACGATTTTCAGCACGGATAGAAAAGGCATGGTAGTGCGTAAACTAACCTGGATTTCATCCAGATTAATGTTGAACAATGCAATACGACTCTTTGCTTTTTTCGAAATATCTGAATAGTTGATTGGAAATGTATGACAAATAGCAAGAAGTGTTTTCAGAAAACGCAAGGTAGTACGTAAATTACACTGTAATTCATCCGGCAAATGTCTATAAGAGCAAGATTTTGAACTTTTACTAAAATTCTTTTCACTCCCATTCCTTTTCAGGCATTGGTAATTTCCAATTATTCCCAATAAACCTGTCCTGGGTAATGCGGTGTCCGGGTCCATGAGGCAAGAGATATCGCATACAACGCGTTAGTACTTGAATTCATCATACCTATTTCCCAAATGGTGATGCTGAGTTTGTATTATTCCTCTGCGGTACCTTCCAAGTTGGGAATACCGAGAGCATATATTCCAGTATTTTTAAAATAGTCAGGGTCCATGGGGCGGGGGTTATCGCTGACGTCGAGTGCAGACTTGGCTTCATCATACCTATTTTCCACATGGTGATGCTTATTTTATGTTTGTCCTCTGCGGTAGCTCCGGCGTTGTGGATACAGACACATTCCTCTTTTTCATAGTTTGAACAGTTAACTTCAAATATTGCTGTATAGTTTTAATAATAATAAAGCGATACAACAGAATTTGATTACAGTATCCACAACGACTAGTAGTCGGGGTCCATGGGTGACAACTTCTCACCCGTGGACTCCTACTACTAGTATGTACATGATAACCACATTAGTTTGTTAAACGAACCAATGTAGTGACCATATGCAGGAACATGTTAACAAAATGGTAAAAAGAGAAAAGGACGGTTTTCCTGATGAAAAGTTCGACAAAATAATGAATACGTTCGTTCAACCTGATGACTATGAGGTAATGGGTGAAACGTTAGACACTTCAAGAAACCTTCACAAAGTGGTTCAATGAAAAAATGTTGACTTGTTTACACATCAAAATAAATAGCACGTCTTTTGTCCAAAGACGTGCACATTTCATGGGAAAATAATAAATTATTGCATTAAAAATATCTCCGTATAGCATTCGTTTTAGGCTGAGTACAACACTAAAAATGGTGGTTCGGAGCAATAAAATGGCGCTATTTTTCTTTTCAAAGTTTTTGTTAGCAGTGCATTTATTGTTCCGGAGCACCGTTCTACCGTTTAAGGTTGCAACACATTTCGAAATAATAATCCAAATTTTTTTGCAATATATTTCCTCATATAACAATAGATTACAATTCAAGACATTTCTCAAGAAGTAAAAGAATTTTTTTCGATGACGATAGATTTTACATCAATTTAAAAGAGTTTTCATTTGTTTAAAATGAATTTTCAATTGTATAAAATGAACGATATCAATAATTATTATATACGATTGATCATGCCAATCGCCGCAGATATCCATCACTCCTCTTTAACAAAACATATCGCCTTTCTGATTAACGTCTTTGTCGTGATAAATTACTGAACTGGATAGACAAGCATGTGATAGGTGAGGCCAAATCGTGTCGTAAACTATTTTGTGAGTCCTAATTTTGATTTCTAGTCGAATAGTTTTTACAAGTGCTCGTATTAATTCATACATCTGAACTGTTTTGTTCGTATTACTTGTTGTTGCAATTATGCTTATGAATTTCGGCACGGTAAATGTAATCATCTTTCGTTTAATCAGTATATCGGAATCTATAGAAAGTGCATTCATATCTGAATCTATAGAATCATTCCTGTCAGCATCATTAATTTCATCACCATCATCTCGTTGTGAGGAGAATGGTCGGTCGTCCGATTGGAATCGAATTTATTTTCAATTTTGTCAGGGCCTGTTGGTTGCGGTCCCGCCACTAGTGTGATATGATGTTGTAGATGTTTATAAGGCACTGATATTGATGTGGAAGAAATTTGTACGATAACTTCGTTATCAGCGACTAATATAGATGTTGATGTAGAGATCGGGTCTAAAGTATTTTGTACATTGATTTTTCTGCCAGCTCTTTGTGTAGATATAGATGTCGGGATCTGGTCTGTCTCCTCGTTCAGTTGCATGTTTCCACTCTGATCAAATGGTAAAGAAGCTGAACTTTGTTTATCATTGACTGTATTTGAGATAAAATCAGACATTTTTCTGCGACTACCATAGCAGTTATACCAATATGGTTTAGTATATCTTCTTTATCTTACTTTCTTTTCCATATCACCTTGTGATGACCCATGTTGTCTTGTACGTTTTCTTGTAGGCATAGTTCGAATGGTAAATGGAATAATTTTGATTACTAGTGCTGATTGATATTGTTGAAGTAAATGAAGATATGATTTTTCCATTCTTCTACCGCAAGAAAGATCCACCAACATATGATGCCAAATTTCACACTATTTTAGGTGTTTGAAATTTTTCATGGTGGCTATAATTAAAAATAAATTATAAATTTCATAAAGACTAGTATTCATTTAATCCTCTTTTCCAATTCCGTGCCAACCTTCTTTCTTTCTTAGACTAGAAAAACCAGGTATCTAATTAACAATGTTAAATATCTAATTGACAATGTTAACCTCAAACTATACTAATTTTGATATACCAATGTCAGTGCTGACCAAATGAGCTAATTTCTTCACTTGAATCAACGTCATTAGAACACATAGAATCCATCCTTTTTTCGGTATCGAAAAAGGAAGGAAAAGAAGGACACTAAAACGAGAGTATGAAAAGTCAACTAAAGAAGAACACCTCTTGCTGGTATTATTGTGTATGAGCCGAACAACTTTCAAGAGAATTGAATTGCAAAATTGCGCATTACAACTTTACATGCCCATATCTCAATTTATTATTCAGCACTGTGATGAAAACGTAGTTAGTGGACAGGTGCAAAATATATATTATGAATACATTCAACAAGCAATACTTCGACCGTATCCTTCACCTTATGGTACTCCTACCCATCTTCCTATTCCCCTCCCCGTTCTAATCATGCTATACCGTCTTCAAAAAACAGTCATTATTCTAACCACGATGAAGGTATTGGATCATCAATAGTACTACCCGTACATGATAAGAAACATTGCGGAAATTTAAATGCATGATTGTCCACGTACGAAAATTACAGTCGGGATTACAATGAGCTAGTAAGGTGTTCTGATACAATGTCTCAAACCAAAACCCAGTACTGAACGTTCTCATAGGGTTACAACACGAAATTTCGAAGGGACAAAGTCTTGGAAATAGTTGATCACTGGGAACCAAAGATATGCAATTGAAAAATTTGTATCAAAGCTGGACAAGCACTTGGATGGTAAAAGGGGACGTCACGGTGGCAACAGATCTAACCTTGATCAAGTTAAGGATCTTTCATGCGCATCCATGACTAAATTCCAAAACCGTAATGCCCGTAGAGGAAAGAAATGAAAAATAAAAAGAAATCACAGTTTGCGAAGCCAAAAGATCTTTCACATGCTTCTTCCTGCTTTTTTACGTCTGCCTACTTCTCCATTTCCATCTCACGGTCTTGCTCTCAATCTAAGTTGAATAAATGTGATGTCTTGGTTAATAATTTAGGGAACCATATATTATAATTCATGATGAATCTCACTACATTCCGTCGAAATATTTCTTTGTGTCAACATATTTCAATTTAATTTCTGTTCATTTATTATTCATAAGTAAATTTATAATTTACAAGAAAATGTAATGATTTCTGTCCAGACTACATCGTCCAGATCTCGTTTCAAGTCTTCACCGTGCCGACTTGATTTGGATCCTGCTGTAAAACCTAGTAGCGCAGGAAGTAGTAATGATATCAATCGAAAAAAGTCATGATAATGCTAACAATAGGAATCCCTCAGCGTCCTACTTTATCAACAGATATCCAGACCAGAAACTTAATCCACAACAAAGTTCTTCAGGACCATCAATTAATTAACTGACAATGAAAAACATTTGCTCCCACCCATACCTATAACTACACCTTCATTATCTCTTGGTATTGTTGAAGTTGTTGTCGCTGTACTTATTTTCATCCACCCTGAACTAATTTTATCCATAGCCGCTGGTGCTGCTGGGTCTGCTCCTATTTTATCTTTTTTTTCTTGTCCCTTCCGTGTGTTCCGAATACTCACTCCATTGTTGATTCATACTCACCGCATCGTTACCTGTATTTTCCTCTCCCTTCATTACATTAGAACCTGAACCAATACCAGAAGCCTTACCACCTGAAGAAGCTTCTTTCTTTATGAGCATGCGTTCCTCTTTTGCAACATCATCTGCAGCACCAGGACGCCACTGCGTGGTAAATTTGGAAAACATTTCGTAGGTTTATATTTTACTTAGAATTACTTATAAACCGTTTGGCACGCTACAAGAAACGTGTCAAACAGTAAATCTAATCCAGTTTTTAAAAGTAAGATCTTTCGAAGCGTTACAAAGTGTTTCGTAGTCAAGTTTTACGTTCAAGTTTTCTACACATGATTTTAACGTATCAGAGCAGTTACAAGTAATATTTCCGACGTATTGCTTGTAATTCGTCAGACTCCTCACAAGTAATGAGTCAAAAACATCAACATTTCATTGTGAACGTATTACACCTGCTTGATCGATAATATTAAAGTAACAATACATATGCATTAAATTTTATAGGTAGATAAAATTAAAGTAACACTGCAGGAGTATAACATCTAATGGATCGAAATCATTGAAGTTGTACTGCGGGCGTATTACATCTAATTTATCGAAATCATTGAAGTCGTACTTCGGACGTATTACATTTAATGAATCAAAAGCATTAAAGTAGTACTGCAGACGTATGACATATAATGAATCGAAAGAATTAAAGTAGTACTGAATACGTATTACATTTAATCAGGCCTAAAATTACTTGTAACGCCACAAATGGAATGCATGTAGTATACGATATGTCAAAAATCAGTTTATTTATGGGGAATATGTATCTTTGTATCACACTATATATACATACAGCAACAAATCAATTTATGGAATTTTCCTTTTGTTTCATGGCATTTGCGGTTGGAATCCCATCCGACGGGGTATAATAGATACCACTTCTCCTTCCATAACACTTCCACAGTTCCTAATACGATTTTCTCATGTGTCATGTGTACACCGATCATTGCAACAGTGAATGACAGCGAATATGCGTACAGTATAATGTAGTTTGACAAGTTGAATATTAAAAGCTGAAGGAGTTGCTTTGAACGAACGTTCGAATTGTATATTTTCATTAAGACGCGAAGAAATCGCCCATACATTATGGGATCCAGTGATTGAAATAATAACAGCTTTTGCAAAATAGGCGACCGTAGTCTCTGATATGTATTGATCAGAACGGTCATGAACTTGAAAAACGTTTCGAATAAGATCTGATTGTGAACCACACACATGTATGACTTTTACGAGGAAGACTTAATGATATGGGTAAGTCCATGTTTTTGTTGACGTCTCTTCTTTCATGACATATACTGGCAGAACGGAACTCGGATATGGTTGAAATATTATTGTTCTTGTACGTGACATAATTCAGCAAACTCTTACCATTTTTGATCATTTAGTGGTGGGGAGACGGTCCAACACTCTTTCCCATGCACATACTTCCTTGTCATTCTCTTGGTAGCTGGTAAGTATATCTATCTAAAATGTGCGAGCGCAATGGTTTATATGAGAGTATGTTGCAATATTTCACCTTCTATTGGTTCTTGGAGAGGATCAGGGCTTGTTAAATAGATGGCGAAGGGTTGAATTTCGTAATTAATATTGGATCCAGTGTTGTAGGTGGATGAACATCATTCTCTCTGTCGATAAATTTACCGGAAGGGGGGGCTGAAGAATACCTTTATCTTCAAATGTTTCATTATTACCGGTATAAGGAAATTTTCTCTGTATAATATCATCCATATCATCATTACTGTTAACAGAAACATGAAAATCAATACGATCGTATTTTGAGCATTGTTATGTGGAACATGTTCAGAGTTTGCAGTAGTGGTATGAGGATCCTCTTTTTGAGATGGTAGATCGGAGAAATTTGTAACAAGATCAGTTATCAGGCGTGGTTGAGGTGTGTAAATGCTGTACCAATGTGGTAGAGATAATCGAGGACGTCTTGTACTGCGGAGGTCTTCATTTTCTGTCCAGTGGGGTTTGTGTAGCATGTTCAGTCCAGGTTTAGTTAAATAATGAAATAATGGCTTCGGAAGGGAAGAATTGAGCAGATGTTGATCGGTATTACATGAGGTTGATTTCGATAAGACAAGAAAACTTCTAAAGGTAAATATTAAATGAAAATGTTTTCCTCCCTGAAATTACACTGTCAGTACATTTGTCGAGATGCATCTGTATGTTTCATCAATTTAAAATTCAATGCAATCAGGGATTAGGAGATAATGTAAATGAATGTCTCCAAAAATGACGTAATGCCGAAGATGAGCAGGAGATATGCGAAAGAATGTTACCAAAAATGACGTAATATCGAATATAAGGGAGTTTAGACGAAGATTGGGAGGAAATAGGTAATCTAATGGTTCCTAAAATGATTTAATTCCAAAGATGGGGGAGTTTCGTCGTTCTAATTGACAGTGTGGAGTGACAATATTGTCAAGAGAAAGACAAGCGAGGCCGGTTGCTTTCTCTCGTCGAGCTCTTTAATAGTCATTGAAGAGCATTAGAGCATGAATTTGTAACGTGTAGTGTGTTTCGGTGCGGTAGTGCATTACACATGTGTAATAGAACGTCTCACAGAAAGTTGTTGTAAAAATTATCGTTTTTGACACCAGAAAATTGTTACCGGATTATGACTTTTAACATAGACGAATTATGTTAGCATGTTGGTCACGTCGTCTGGATGACCTTTCTCAGGGACAGAGGGCTCGTTAACTACGATTTCCATCATGTTTACTTGAATTTTTTGTGTTGTGTAATCTTCCAGTACTATTGTTGTGCTCTCTACATCAAGACCTGATGACTTCGTTTAATTTTCTGTAGAAGTTATACTTTCACTCATTTTACAACATATGCGATGATTTTGTTTCATTTTTTTTAATTCAAAACACTTTCCTTCTTATAACCATAATATTTTAAAGATGTTACAATTGTGTTGTTTTCGATACTGTTGTAATGAAAAACATAATAATAACATATATTGTAATACTATGTTCACTTATTACATGAAAGTATTAAATGAATGAGATGAATGTATTTCATAAATTTTCAAATTACTTCTCCCGATGTATATTCTAGAATATGCATCGAAACTGGAGCCGTTTTCTTATTTTTAAAACGTCGGCGGATTGTACCACAATCAGCTTTTGGATCGAAATAAAATCATTTTTCCAAAAGAAAAGGTTTTTCGCGTGGACGATATTTCGAAGAAAAGTTTTCACACGTGGACCTGTGAAATTAGAACGCCTTTCCACGGTTCGGGAAAGTCACATGTAATTAAACTTTTTGAGATACATTTTCCACAGATTACTGCACGTCTTTTACCTGTTGCAACATTTTTCGCAACTGATTAGAACGATTATGTGCTGCATAATGAATTAATTTTGAATGCTGATTGGATCATGGTCTCATAGGCTTCCTGAAAGTTTTGTAAACCCAATGAACAAATACTTGATAATCGTGAATAAATTGTGCGAGAGACGGCTTCTGCGCTCGAGCAGCAGTTGGACGATAAACATTTCAAATTTTTATCGTTCTTCTCTCTCATGGTCCTGAACTTGATTTGATGGATGAGGTATATCGTTGTGGTGGTGGTGCAAAATTTTTGACTTTTCAAAGATGTAGTCTTATTCGCATCCAAGCATAGGTTTATTTGACTGTGGCCTTGAAGAAACGTTTCATTATCCCAATCCATTGCATCAAATCTTCGATTTGTATCAGGTGTGATAGGATTCGAGAGTGAATGGGGAAGAAGTTCGGTTGCGCTGATATGATTATTATAATTTGTATTTCGTATGTGACTCTGGGATGTGGAGTGAGATACTTGAGACCTATGAGGTTTAATCCGAAGACATGCCTCTGAAGTTGTTCGGTGTCCAGTGCTTAAGCTATTGTCTACGGGTCCACTAGATTGCTTGGTTTTAATCACATGGTACATTGTTTGGCTCTGAACGCATCGTGACATCGTGACATATAGATGCAGGATGAATGGCTTCCGCAGCATCAGATTGGATGATGGATGATGGATGATAGTGAAAACGATATTCGAACATAACAATCCAAATTTAATGAGAAAAAAGATTGACTTTAATTTTTTTGTCGGCTGTGCGCGCAGGATGACTAAACGAATCGAATTGATGAAATTTTTATAAAATCTTTTTCTTTTATTAGCTTTTTTAAAAAACATGTAACTGTAAACACAGGACAATTGAAATAAAATACGTAATTAGTTATTACTAATTTATAATAAATTATTTTTTACAATTATCGTGTTTACAGTTACATGTCTCCTGTATGACATTGATGTGAATTTTAATTTCGTAAATTGGGGCTACATTTTCATTTCGTTTCGTTTCTCTTCATTTTCTGGTCTCACCGCATGTTTTCTTCGCCATATTTCTGACTATCTTCATTGCCATCAAAAAAACAGCCGCGGCGGCCAGTATCAGGACATATTCAAACTTTATCTGCAACTCCCACTGAAACTTTAACTAAAAACAAGAATCACCGACGACAACAACAACAACAGCTGTGCCATTCTTCTACTATCCACATCCTCACATCATCCTCATCTTTCTTGTAACTTATGTATGGGATCATTTCCCTTCATTAAAATGTTGGGAAGCATTTGATGATTTACTGATTGAAAAGCGAATAGCAGAAGGAATTCGTCGAGAATCAAATCAAAATCAAATCTAGATGGAGATGAAGATGATTAAGCAATGATATGTGAAATAATGATATTGTAAGGTAGAGAAACATCAGGACATGTTGATGAAACACGAGCAAAACAAAATATAGAAGTTATATTTAACCTGTTCATGATGAATAAATAATCATGGAATGTATTTAAAATCCATGTGCAATGTATGTACTTACTGAAAGCTGGACAAGCTACAAAATTATCAACGGATCCAGTAATTTTTGTAGACCTTGGAAGTTGCACGTTGTGAATAAAATGGAGATAGGACGAGCAAGCGTAGAGGTCAGTGTTTCGATACTTGTAAAAATTTGGTATTGTAGTGGTGCATGGAATTGCCGTCATTGATGGACAACAATGTTATTAATATTCCACTGGAAATCATTCGGATCATTCTACCGTTGTCAGAAAGGTGATACATCCTCGAAAATTGGACATAATCATTAGGTAATGATTCATTGTTGTTTGATGTCACCAACGAAAGGAGAGGGTTTCTTCGGGCAAATATATTATGCGGAATAAGAATATATGTCTTCAATACCTGATGACGTATTATTTGAATAAGTAGAGGCAGTGATGAAACCAACACTTTTTGCATCTGGACCCTTGAAGGGTACTTTACGGTCCACCCCTCCCAGATAAGAAAATCTCAATTTCGTTAGATATACCACCTAATGTACGTCCGATACATATCCTTCCCTCCACAACTTTACCGTCGGTTTCACAGCGATTGGCCAAATCATCACCCTCACGATCAAGCATAGCCATTCAAACGCCCGAAACCAGTGATCAAAATTTCGTCTCTCTTAGAGGTAACCAACAGTCCGGGTAGTGCGTTGCGACTTTGTCATAGCGAGAGATTAATTATGGTGTCAGGGATGTTCTGAAAGATTGATGGCAACAGCCGTCTGATTGTAGGTGGTTGGAACTGCGCAGTGGCTAATTTGATTAATGATAGATCGAAAAATAATAATATGAAGACAAACGATTGAGAGAGATTTTGTAGTAGTGACAGTGATAATATTGAAAATTAATATGGTGCAAAAGAATGATTATATGCGGATGGATGATTGGTAAAGTGCTGATTGTGATGTTGATAATGGATACGATGGTCTGCAATCTTCGTTGTTGTCACGGTAGTGGAATGTTCGAGGGTCGGTAGGCGGTTATATTGCCGCTCTGGACGACGTTGTGACGGTGGTAGGTAACGGAATTGAGGAAGTTTCTGATAATGGTAACGAATTCTGCACGATTGGTGAAGTTCGAGGTTTTCGAGGAGATGAAATTGCAAGTGATTCACACAGAGTTTCTATTTTGCCGATTAAGATTGCACAAGCGGGCTTTGTTTTGGATAAACCCCCTTTTTTATTTTGACGGTGATTCGATTACAAGTATTAGGAAATGATCAGGTGTACAAGAAAAAGTTTTCTTGTACTGGTTGATGAATGTGACACAAATTTTATAATAAAAACACCAACTAATGAATGAGCAGGAGCACAACATTTGAGCGGGGTTTGGAGTGTTATTATAGATAATAGTGTTCTAAATCGCATAATGATTTTTTTAATTATTGAAATAACACGTTGATCATAATCATGAAAGAGTAACTCCGTTACATATTTTTGAAAAAGGAAGTGAGGAAGCCCATTAATCGATTTCCTTTGGCGATTTTCAAAGATTCAGCAGGACTTTTATGAATTCAAGTTCGGAAGGATAGACTTGAATTAAAGAAAAATAATAACTAATGCTATGAAAGCACATTTCTCTCAATACCACGCTGATTGTAATCATGAACGAGTACCCTTGGTCATACAAGTATAGGAAAGTAAGGGAGATAAATTTTGAAGTTGAATTACAAATATTCTTTTAAATTTCAGTATTATTTTCAAGCTGTGAAGGATGTATTGTCATGAATCAAAAATCAGAACCTGCTAGATTGGTCAAGATTTTGATATTCATATCAAAGATACCCGTTATAATCTGACAGATCGATCAAGTGCTACGATGTTCGAATGAGCTATTTTTAAGGAAGGTAATCAAAAATTACACCATAACGGAGACGTCTATCTTCATAATCAAATAAACGCAAAGAATTGGCCGATGGCAATCCCTTTATCACGTTCCATCAATTCCACATTACCTTTATCGTAGACCAATCTCTTCACGACGCATTCATGGATGTGAATACTGTGTCTCATTTTGACTCTAAACTTCCACGACTTCCCAACATGTTTCAACTTTTTAGGCCAATCCCCAGCTATCTAAACTAAATTATCTAAATTAAAATTTGTTGTTTCTTTATCATTTGAGATATAATCCTTACTGCCGTGCACAATGTTCTGATGTACATCTTTAGCAACTACATACCAAGAACCATTTGAAAATTCAATACCTTTACGCTGTCCGATGGTATAATCCAAAATCCGTTGTGTTTACCTAATAATTTACCACTTTGATTGTCGATTAATAATCCTTCTTCATTTCCCATATGTAGATTTAAAAACTCTTCAAATTTCAATTTACCTAAAAAGGAAATACCCTGTGAATCTTTTCTATTGGGACTACATAATTCAATATTTTTTTCTAATTTTATTACGTAATCTTTATCATTATTTAAATCGCATAATGGAAATAATGTTTTACGTACTTGTTCTGGTTTTAAATCTTTGATTTCGTTTGCATTACCGTCGGTATTTGTGTAATTGAAATGAGTGATAGTAAAGAATAACAGGATGAAAAGGGATACAGCGATGATTTTTGTAGTCTTGATACTAATCCTGACTATTCAATTGTATGTTTTTAGCACTTGGGTGTCGTTCAATAAACTTCACAATAATCAATATTGATAAAGACTTTACTGTGAATAAAAAGATCAGAATCTGGTAGCCATTATCACTTAGGTCCAACTATATATGAAAACGTATACTTCGTAAAAGACATTCTTTACCTCTCAATGAATGTAGACCGTTTTTAGAAGAATGGGCTACGATAATCAGGACATGTCATCAAGTTGAATCTATGTAATGGTAATTTTCAGTAACAGACGATATACCTTGTAGTTGAGAATCTGGAAGTAAAAATATGGATAAAGATCAAATTTGGACTCCATGAAGTGTCCAGCTCATGCACAAAGTGAACGTTCCACTTTATGAGTACATGTGTCCCGTGAAGGGAACTTGGTCAATGAGATTATCACTGAATGGTATGAAGAGATGGAGTGACTGTGGGATGTATGAACCGACAGTCGATGAACGAAGACGATCGTAATAAGTTGGGGTTGCGAAGGAATGAATTGATGAAATTAGGATTGGTGGATGGTACCGCTAACTATGCGGTGTTCTGGAAATCTTAAAGAGCGGATGACGACATGACAGATTCACTATAATTTGCAGGATAAGTAAATGGTTTTCATTATATGTTTTTGGCATGTGATAAATTTAATTTATTACATGAAAAAAAATCTAATGAAAAATTACAATTTCTACATTACCATAAATGGGGTACAGGCAACACATCCGACGGATTACTTTTAAAGCATCCTCGTGTTACAAATAACGATACTCGCAAACCACATTACTTATAACAGGCCCATGAGTGAAATTTAATGCGCTTTCAAAACATTTACCTCGCAGTGCAATTTCCAATCACCCGATAGGCGGACCTTTCCGATCCGCAGACAGTCCTTTATTTTTCATTTTAATTTCTTCCCTTTATAAGCATTATTCTTTTGTAATTTGATCATGGATTACTTCCTGACTACGTTTCGAGCGTTGAATACTAAGCACACATCTTTTTAATGGTCAAAAATGCCAATCATCGTCATATATGACATATACACTAGTTCTTCGTAAAATGCGCGGACCAAAACGTATCACAGGTAGTATTGCACTGACTCGTCTTATTTCTGCAACATCACTCGTCGCAACATCAGCGATATCAAAGCAGATGATATCACCAATGGTATAACCAAAATCTTCGTAACGAACAGTCAAGTCCTGATGTTTCATTTTCGACAATGACACCAAAAAAAACGTCGCCTTCCTTTGTACATTTACAATATTAGTATTCATAAAAATTAAAACAAATTCCAAAACACTTATCAACAAAGATAGACCACATAAATCATATTTATCGTTACTATCTGCGCCACCGACAATGACTAATGAAATGGAAAATACTAACAAAAGACAAAAACTTAATAAATTCCTCTACATCTAGCTCTAGAATATATGCCATTCTAGGCTGTGCCACCACCACCACCGAGTACAACGAAAGTGTCCATACCTTGAAACACATCATCATCTGTAAATAAATCAAAAATTAAGAGAAAAAAGTAGTCCCTAGAATCTTAATTTGGGTTCTGCTATCTGCAATTCCGTTTCCAGGCGAACCGTTGTCAGCATCACCCATTACTGATTGCGTGGATCATTCAACATGATGCTCACAATAGGGTTCTGCACAAACACAAATTACCATTTTATGAAAGCTTCGTTCCTGGTATGATGGAGGATATTTCAAATCGTCAATCGTGACAGTTGACAACAGTACAGATTTATCCCATTTTTTCGTGTCTGTTCCGATGTTTTGCATCTGTTTGTCATCGGTCGTTAGAACCATGTACGATTGCATAAGTTCTTTAAGTAAAGCATCAATCGTGTAACTGGCACGTAAGTTCATCTCGTGTAGGCAAAGTCGCTCTCCAACCCTTCTCTTCAATGAATTACCGCAGAACACACTCACAGAATCAAACACAATAGCAACCAAATTAAAAATTAGATTCATACTTCTAACTTTGTCCTTCCCATCAGGATTTCCATCAGCATGTTCTTCATCTTCCTTGCATGCCGCGCACAAAAACCTCTCTGTTGTAACTTCTGGAAATTCATAAATTGTTCACTCGAAGGGAATCTACAGTCGACAACCTTTTTATAGACACTACCGTGCCGTCCATTCTCATCCTGAATCAAATTTCCAAAAACAGGAACACTTACATGATCCAGAGAGAGCTGACTTATGCGACATAGGAAATGACAAAGCATACCACAATGGGTTTATTTTCGTACCATCTATTGCGAAAATCGTGTGCAGAGTCTGTCCATCACAAGGTGAGGGTATTACACCACAATCTTATGGTATCAAATTTTAAGCTGTCCTTTATGACGGCAACCACCATATCGTCCTTATTTGTTCAAATTTGGAAAATTTGGAAAATTTGGAAAATCTAGCAACTTTTCAAATTTTTGGAGTTTTCGATTAAATGCTTCGAATCCATTTCAGTTATTATATCTAATCAATACATGTGATAACTAGCAATAAACTATTCAATTATTTCCTACTACAATACCAAGATTTCCCATGATACAGAATGGTGGTCCAACCGTATTTTATTTCCGACATCCTTTCAGAAATGAAACGAAATCCAACAACAGTGGTTACGCAACAGTTTTTATGCAATAATTTGTATTACATATTTTTCACCAACATATTGACGAATTTCAAACGGCATTCATTAGCATGCAAGTACAAAAAAGGCAACGATTACATCCATCAGGAACAGTAGCAATAAGTTGCAAAGCTCGGGGGAAGATGTTCCATCCGTTGAGATCCATGGATCACTTGCAGACACCAGGCAAGGCGATGACGTACCATATACAATATTCAACTCTGATGTAATAGACAGGTTTATGTCTGCCGAAAAATGATCGCTTTGTCAGCTGTCGCAAACCAATTGTTGGCAATTTCAGATGACATAGGTTCTTCTACTGTCTGCAAGGTTATCCCGTTACTTCAAAAGAAACGTTCAATGCAGACATTGTTCCAACGAAATAAGCAGTTTGGGGCAAATAATATTACTTGTATTTGAAACTGTCACTCAGAGTCTAAACGATCATGGGTTTTGTTGGCTTTTTACAGATATGCACAGAAAAAAATCAACAACTTTGAAGCCGCATTCATTAATTTGATACCTCGTACATGTCCTATTTCTGAATATATCGATTGAAACAAGGCGTTTACTCGTAGACAATGCATATTCTTTTGCTATCTTTCTCCCTGTCTACTCACAAGGATCACAGTCACAGCTTGATGGAGAACAGTTACCATTCAACGATGTTGCATGTACTGATGAAGTTATTTACTTTAATTATCATGTACCACTGACCTTTTCCTCACGTGGAAGAGATGATAAAATGGTTTCTCTGCTTAAAGTAATTACTATGATTATTGAGCCGTTCTTCAAACACTCTTTTGAATTTTCGACGCTTCAACCAAAATCAATGATATATGGAAATTTTTCCATGTTATAGTTTCATACTTCTTTGATATACCAAAAAGTAGACAGGTCAGGAGTTTTACAAAATTTTACACCGAAACGTCGATGCGTGAGATGATTAGGAAGCTTAACGGACTTAAAAATGGAATGATGTCTGCAAACGGAACTGTTTACTACGTAAAAAATGAGAGAAGAATTTCTGATTTGTTGAAATCATCAATTCTGGCATCAACAGCAGTACAGAAGAAGTTCCGATCGAAGAAGGCTCAAGAAATAATGTAGAGTATTTCAACTGTTCGGTGGATCCCTTTTCCGGAAATTTTAATAACAACACATATTCGTCTTCCTGTTTCACGACTTTTTACACAACCTGCATCTCGGTACATCAAAGGAAATTGATAAATGTTCCATGACATACCTTTCAAGTCTAAATTTGTTCATGAAGGGCTTGGACAAACACAGAAACGGAAAAACATATCGGTTACAGCACATCACTTTATTACGGGCTTGCAATTTACTTATGGCTTCAATAGAAAATCAGTTTGACGATATTGGTTTTCGTATTGAATTCTCATCAAAGAACAATCCACAGCACCTGAATGGTATCTTTCTAAATAAATCAATGTCAGGAATATTAGAGGGTACGGATTATATATGTTTGGATATGATTTTCCCATTCGCTGCAACATATATCTATATGGTTACTGGTTATCAAGATGATTCACCTCTTACAACTATTTCCAAGTTACACAACTTCAATGCAAGATTCACTTTTTGACAATACACACCACTAATGGTCAGAGGTAACAATTTCTGACATTAGAAAACGAATATCACATTTTGAATTGCAATGCATAGAAAAGTTTGAGGAATATTCTTATGTTGGAATTCATACATTTAAGTTCCATCTATTAGAATACATCGTAGAAGCTGTCCTCAAATTTGCCGGTCTTAATATAATTAATTCCGCACCTTACGAGCACACCAATACGTTCTTTAATAAATCATATAGTTCCACTTTCAAAATAATAGCAACACAAATGGATGAAACTGTAAAAAAGATGGGACCAACAATGGCTTCTCAACGACCTAGTTTGAAGCCTGCTCCGTTTCTTAACAATGGTGTCAACACCAAGTTTACACAACTTTCATCGGAAATGGCGTCTCCAGTACATTCCAGTTGAAAACTATCTACATATTTGGTGCGCGATGCAGTATTGGTTTCATTGCAGCAAATTGAAGCCATAACAAGAGAAAAGGAGCAATAGAACGAATCTAGACACCAAAATATCTCTTCTATATTCATCAATTTATCACGTACCTGTCTGAAAGTCTTCAATGATCTCATTCGTAACTACTTACTCGATAATGAACATTCTTTTGCGGACTCTCAAATTGTTTTTTCTTTCGTCAAGTCGGGGTATATAATTGGAGGTCATGTCCCCACTCCTACACAGTATGATAGTGTCAGAAATATTGTTCATTACTCACCCGCCAAAAATACCGGTACAATAGGAAACAAATGTTTACAACTACATAATTTTGTCCTAGCATAAAAACTAGAACCAGCTTCGTTCTTTTCAATGGTGGTGATAGATGTAATCCTGTTCATTATATCGTAAAACCACTACTTTTATTCGCCGTGGAGATTTTTCTCAGCATGTTGAAGAAATAAATGGCTTCCGTTCAATACATGAAATTCACTCAGCCTATGTACAACGTCGACAAAATTATTATTTGTGTACACTTGATTTTGTCAACATCTGACGAAGCGGACCATATAGTACTTCGTGATATTCCAACATCTATGGAAAGAATTTTGGATAGAGGAGAGTGGTACAGTATTATCGATATTGATACCATTTGTTCATCCGTACATGTTCTGAGATCTAATTTCGGAATTTAGTATATTACTGAACAGTTACCATGGCCAAAGCAGCAGTTATAAATTAATCATTTCTACAGGGAACGTCATTTTCTAAAGTGCGAAAAAATAGAAACAGAAGAGGACAATTTCTGCACATGACATCGTAGTGGACGATATTTTATATAAAAGAACATTTTATTTCCTACTAATTTTTCCCCTTCTTTCACTTTATTTCCTGACTTTCTTCACCTTCGAATATATTCCTATCAACGTGCACTTCTATATATGTAATTCAAATTTTCTTAATACATTTCCAATCGGATGCTATTTCTGCGATGTAACAGTAATGTATAATTCCACATTCTGTTCCAATGTGTACCCAAAACCAATGCGAGTTTACAGAAAGAAAAAGTTCCTTCGGAATATTCGTTGTTACAATTATTGTGGCTTTACGTTCAATTTCTTTCAGAATACTTTCCTCTACACAATCAGAAACTTCCAACTATCCAGGCCCCTATTCTTGTACAAAAAGCAGATTTCCTAATTAGATGTTCAGTTGTTAGTTTCACAAATTTTTAATACATTTGGCTGATTTCCTGTTGACGAAGCCCACTGCGGTATCTTTTCACAGTTAATAATTTCATGCAAATAAAAATCCACGTATCAATGGGACAAATACTCGTCATAGACCTTTCCACAATATTTCCATCTTCTTCGTCCGGTCAATATTCCATGAAATCATGCAAAATTGCAGGACTAATTTTGTTATGAAACAAATTCAACTTCTCTCCATCGTCCTCTTCAATTACTTCATACGGTTATGCTACAGTACCTTCTTCATGTAACTGCATATCACCTCATTTTTCCTTGAGCCACAACGCCATGTCTAATACGCCGTTTCTATTTTCTTCAATATCTTGCTCTTCGTGACATCTACTTCCAATTTATTTCCTTCTTTTGCACCAGCTTGTTTGGAATTTAACCTCGCCACAAACGAAACATACCCAAGTGCTTCAAAAAATATGTCGTTTGCAACTCTTTTTCTCGGAAAGTAGATGACACCTGCCTTAATCACGACTCTAAACTGCTAAGTTTGGAAAATTCTTCGACAACATCATTTTTCAACTCTTCAGTCGGATAGATTTGTAAATGTTTTCTACGTGACAGTTCCAGTTTGAGTAATGTGCAGATAATATCTTTCTCGCTGTTGACAAAGGTAACAGGTAACATATATATCCTTGCAGTTGCAAAGAAAATTGAACTGAGTTGGAACTATCATTGATCCGTCAACAATTTTGATTCCACTTTCTAGAACCGTTTCGAAGCGATTGGTCCAGTTTCTTACAATTACTTCTATATTCGGTTCCGACTCACATGTTTCCTTATATCCCCACTTCTTCATTCTCTGGTCACCTGCAAGAGCAATCCCTAAATATCCAGAAGGTAATTCGTTGATCATCCTGTCCACATACTTCCCACGGTTCTTCTCCTTCACAGGTATTTTTCAAAACAACTCTTTATTCAGGACTTGTAGGCTCTGAACAATCCCCTTCAAGTCGATTTTTTTTGTTTCGAATTTCATAATTTCGGATTGGATAGCTTTGATGAAAATATCTTTCACTAACAATTCATCGGTTTTTTCAGTACAGGATTAACTTGAACTCATTCATGTTAATAGATATTCTTCTATTTTCACTTGTCAATTTGCGAACATCTTCTTCCAATTTTCAATATTCTTCCATGTTTACTTCTTTCGTTGGCAAATCTAGGTCGTTGATGGGACTAACCACTTCTGAAATAACTGGATCGTTTCCTGGACTATTCTGAATGACTTCAGTTACTGTCTTGGTATCCATTTTCTCTGTACTGCAACCGTCTACCCCATTACTGTTGGACGGATAATACCTAGGGCGAATACTGTTTATTCTGGTCATACCGCTACTTCTTTTTCTTCGACACCAACGGACCCTACCTTTCATTTTACTACGACGAAAAAAAAAGAATTTTGACAGGTGCATTCTATGTACGTCCTTCCATTTCCTCTTCCGAATCGTCATTTCCATTACGACCAACTCTTGCCGTTTTAGACGGCGGTTCTGAATTCTCCAATGTATTCCTTTTCCGCCCGTGGGAATATTGTTCCAATATTTCCTTTTGCAGTCTTTGTGTGGGTTGTCGTCCTCATCTACGATTAGTCATCATCGATTTTCGATCAATGACTTTTCGGCATATACTTGACAAATAATTTTCTTATCTTGAAATACCTTCTAATAATATTCACCGTATTATGATGAACAAGTTCACTAATATCTTCATATAAACTGTAACAGCTATGAAGATGTTTCTTTTTAAAGAAATAGTACGATTTGTACATTGTATGCACATTTTTTTGTCCAACTAAAGTTGGTATTTTTGCAAAAAAAAATGTTTTCTAATTTTTTGCATCGAAAAATTCAAAATCGAATTTTTTGCAAAATATCAAACTGCACTTGGACAAAAATGTTTCTAATTTCGGTACATTTATAAATGAAAAAATATACAGTTCTAAATAGATCTCATTCAATAAATATACCAGTAAGGTGCATCAGCATATGATGCTTCCTTTACACAAGTAAAATGTACAAATTCGATCAATGGAAACAGAACAGTTCCAATCTGTTGATTACCGTATACGAATTATTTACATAAAAACTCATCATTTTCATTTTATAGTTATCGTTATTAGTAATGTTTAATTAAAAAGATGCAATGTGAAGTAGGTATCCAATAAGATGCAGTAATATTGGTTTCTAATACTTTTATTGAATGCAATGCAACTATCAGACGCAAACAAGATGTTAAAAATAGTACTCATTTATTATTATCTAACAAAGTACCTGTTCGATCGACACACACACGTAAATAACTAAAGAGAAAAATATGTTCCTTCACATCTCCATACAACTACAACAAGATATTTAATTCTTCATTTCACTTTCTTTCCTGACAGTTTCCCACAATTTGAGCAATTATCTTCTTACCATCTTCAAGGGATTGAACTTGTGATGAAAATAATCTTGAATCGAAGTGACGGTCTTAGATAATGGTAATCACTTCCTCAGCCTGCTTCTTTCTAACAAGGGACTCTACCCTACATAACGATACAACCAACTACTTGTTCAACACACTCGATTTGGTCTTGTCTATTTCCTCTTTCATATCACTCCCTGGTAATTTACATGCTCCAGCATCTTCTTATTTACTTACCACATTTTTCCGTGGGCGATTGTTTCCATCTGTATCTTCCATTATGATGCCTTGGTTATATTTTGAACTGTTATATTCAAACAAACAATTGTGGTCTGGAGCAAATTTCTATGTAAACAAGTAATAAGTTTATAGGAAATGATAAGAATCAATAACAGAACAATTAGATAATGAACTTTCTTGTTTGACCGCTGCCTCTACGCTTCATTTCTTATATATTTTCAAGTTCTTAGTTTTTATTTATTTTCTGTGCTCTTACTCTTGATAATTAATTGAATACTAATGTGAGGATTTTCATTGAAAGATAAATATTTTTAAAGTCTCAATTTAATACGGTAAAGCCGTTACAAGCGCTCAGCCTGATGGATTGTAAAGGTTGTACAATATTCAATAAGAAAGGAACAACGAGCCATGATCTTTCACTGAGTGCAATATCATGACGCGTGAGCCCTTTTCCATATTCTTCATATCTAAATTGAATATCATAGAAACCCACATGATATTATGTGAAATTGGCACAAAAACTTCAAATTATTTCCTAAGACATTTTATTCAGAAATTTATGTGCTCTGTTAACAAAATTTAATGAAACATTCTTCACCTATCCGTTCCTCACATTCATCTTTATCCCCATTCTCTTCATTCACCCATATTCAACTACAAATGATCAACTTTCAACAAATCTCGCACCACGATGACAGTTTCTACGTTTGCACGCAATTTGTATCTTAGCTGACACCGACAAAACGGTATGTCATCTTTTTCTTCTTGGTTCTTATTTTATAGTAACATCCGCATCTCAGAAAGTTTAATATACATTTAGACTAACGTACTTTCTATATATACTATTTCTTTTCTGTTTCCATACGTTAGAAGATTATCGTACCATGATGCTACGTAATTTATTTGGTACCTTAGTGGGCACCAAAAAACGGTATACCGTCTTTTACTTCTTGGTTTATATTTTATACAAACATTCCTATTCCAGACTGTTTAAAACACACATATTTATTAATATGCTTTAAATAACTTTTTTTTCTTTTTTTTCTATGTATTATATGTTTTAAAATGAGCGAGGCGTTTCTCTTCTAATTGATGGTACGCAATGCCAATTTTACTCGACGGTGATAATAGCTTTGTTTTGCTTCATTTTTTGGTTCATTTTTCATACAAACTTCCCCATTTTGATATTCCTTTTCCTAACCTCTTGTTTATTTAATATAAATCGTCCTGTATCTTCCGTTTATTAGCATTTTTACATGGTTTTCGCTGTTTCTGGCTCTCACTCTTTTCTTTGAAATAGTTTAATTTCCCTGTATGGCTTTTCTATTCGAATTGATGGAACGCAATGCGAGTTGTACTCAACGGTGACAAAATGTTTGTAGTGCTCCTTTTTTTGTTCGTTTTTCATACAAACTCCCCCATTTCATATTGTTTGATATTGTTTTCACTATCCTTATATTTATATATTATATTTCGTTAGGAAACTACCGTTTATTAACAGGTTTTCATGGGGTTCGCTTTTGGTGGTTCTCATTCTTTTATTTATTATAGTGTACTTGTCCTGTCACTGTTCCCTCTTCATTGTATTTTTACCGTTCTGTTTTTAGCGTTACTGTACTTTTTTGCTGTTTTCATTACTATATAGCGTGATATTATTACTATAGCATTTATATTTTAATTGGAATACATGTATTGCAATTTATATTGCACATATTTCGTACACCAAATCTCATATAGCATCACATTATTTCTATATTACACCGAAGTTAAGGAATAATAGGTGTAGTTTACATGCACTTTTACATACAATACTTGAAAAACATCGTGAAAGTACCATCCATGGTAAAAATACATTCTTCGTGAATTTTTATGAGGTATCCATTCACTTTCTCACACAAAATGTGAAGTTCCGGGCTTAGATTAGATACATAAATTATTTCAGCAAATGTAGATATTTTTGCACCCGTTTGTTTTTTCAAAACGTGGAAGATGGCTCGGACTGTTATTTTCATTTATTTTCCACTGTCCGTAATTATTTTTGTATGTCACATTCACATTACATACACAGTATGTATGCACAGGTAAATGCTCCTTCCATGTTATTATCAAAACGAGTATTCTTTTCATGTAGCTACGGTCCGTAACCATTCAAACGCTGTATAATTGTGGTTGTAACCTATAATATCCCCCAAAAGTTCAATTAAGTAGTCCCTCGTACATCCACCCAAAATCTACGCCGTTTTAATCTAGGCATCCAGTCCCGAAAATACAGACGCTCCCTACATCACCGTTTGCTATGAAATTCTACGTCCCATTTCAGTTATCAATTTCACGATTAATAGAATGTGTGTGTCCCAACTTTTCCGCTTTCGCACAATCCTGGAAGAAAATTCTCGATTTTCAACTAGCAACAGTTGCTTATCCCATTATCACATCCCGTCCGTTCCGCAAAGTCTCATCAATACCATTAACCGGATATCTTGTTGTACAATTCATTCTATCAACACCCTGTCTATGCAGAGACGATAACATGAAGAAATAAAATCTCAACCATGACCCGCTACTTTCTTCCGTTGTAGTCTGCGCCTCCACAGAATTCAAGGACAAGTCTACCATATCTCTCCTCTATTCAACCATTTATTTAAATGGTTGTTGCACAACGCCACTAGCGATGAAGCCAAAAACGTCGTAGAAATACTCAAGGAGAAAGCGTCCTTCAAAGATAGTTAAAGTGTCCAAGATTATGGTCAGTATTCATCCAAAACAATCGATGAAACACTGGATGTATTTCTGGTATTCACAGGAACTCAACAGACAAGACAAATTGTTCTTTCAGTATTGGCTGTTGCAACTTTTGTCGTAACAAACTCCAGGATTTTTCAATGCTTCCGTATAGCGTTTCAAGAACTCAGCATCTCCGCACGATCCCTGAACTGAGCAAATCACCTGCAAATGATATTGTAACCTGTGGAATTTTTTGTCAGGATAAAATCTTCTATCTTAACTTGCTTGACGACACAACCTACAACTTTCGAATGTATCCTTACATTCCATGCACTCCGCCTTGTTCCGGAAACAAGGAAACATCCAAACACTATAAAAAGGTTTCATCGTCTGTGTTTCCGAAATTGAACATCCACTTCAAATGTCGCAGTGCGGTGCAAAACGTTCACTGTCTTGGAATATTGTGATCGAAATGAACTGCCGTTGCCTCTTTAGCGGAGTGTAATACTGTAAATTTTGTAGCTTCTACTGTTAACATTCCTTTTACGAATAATTTCGAATAATTGAGAAAAATTGTGCAGTTCTGTCATTCATCTATCGCAGTGCCGATGAAAGTAGACAATTTTACATTGTATTTCAGAAATTAATTACACCATAATTTCTATTGTATTCTGTTCCTTTAAATATCGATAAATTTTGAGCAGTTACAATTTCAGTATGGTGTATTATTTACATCCGTTCATTCCACTTACACCAAGAAAACTGTTGACCTGAATAATGTGGAGGTGATAACCTCGATCAGATGGTAGTACTACGGACTTTTAATTAGAGATGGAGTTGATTTATAAGCACATCCGATTGTATTTTCAAATCGTCCTTACTTTCAAAACCTATGGTACTGCCATAGTATGGCAGTACCATAGTTTTTGCGACTAGTAGTCTCATCATAAGGATGTGACGGAGAGAAACGGTTGGTGCCGTGAGTAGTGGTTTCCGGGAAAATGTTATTCAGCCAACCAGTTCACCTGTTTCACTCTAAACCTGTGAATATCTCATTATAGAACAAAGTTAAATTATTAACGTTGAACGGTACTACACCTACTAATCCATTTCCGTCAGTATATAAAGATTTTGCACAACATGACGATTTGAACAACGTTTTGTTTATATGAAAGTCATAGTATATGAATTGAAGTTCACTGTACTAGGGTGAGCTTCAATGCAGATAGTACAACATTGATATGGGCCCGTATGGCTATGTACATAGTCATACGGGTATCAGTTCACCCCCAACTTTATAATGCTGTTCACAATCACCGTCCTTATAGATTACAGTGCGTACATTCACCCTTGAAATATCTCCTATTACATTTCTTTTTCTATCCTCACCAAATACTCCAAAACAGTATGAACGAACTATATTCACTGTAATTAATTATGTAATGTTTAAAATTATATTTTTGCCAAAAATTAAAAGGTTAATTTTTGGCATTTTCCTCAATTCGAGATGGACTTTTGGCATAGAGAAAACTTGATATATTTCCGTTACACCTTCAAGAATGTCACACTATTTCAGTACAAACATGTACAGATATA
>JAULBU010030366.1:0-16713 GCA_032358235.1 Odonthalia washingtoniensis
TATGGGTGTTATTATAACGGCTTACTAGTTACAGTAACAACCACACCCCGTTCCATCTACTACGTGGGATGGAGTGTCTGGTGCCGGCGCATCAAAAATTACAGGTGTAAGTTATTCCAACATTTATACATTATTTGTTCACAACCGTCTCCGTTACACAAATTTCCGAAAATCCCAACTACATATGGAGATGGGATTTTTGCAAAAAATTAGATATTTAATTTTTTGCATCAAAAAATTGAAAAATTAATTTTTTTCACGATTTCCAACTCCATATGGAGTTGGGATTTTTACAAAAAATTAAATAATTAATTTTTTGCACAATTTTCAACTCCATACGGAGTTGGGATTTCTGCAAAAAATTAGTTAATTTCTTGATGCAAAAAACGAAATAATAATTGTTTTGCATTCCATATGGAGTTGGAAGTTTTTCTTTTTTTAATCAGTTTTTGATTACAAATAATCTTCCCATTTTTTCACATCCCTCTATGTGGTTGTACACGACCACCTACTTCAACGACGACGCCCGATCATCCATCATTCGTTCCCCTTCCATCACTTGCTTTCTCAACGACGACGCTCGATCATCCATCAGTACTCCCAATTCCGTCACCTGCTTTCCCGATAACTGAGAAGTAATTTGACGCATAGTCGGATATGGCCATTTTTCGTGTCTTTGGTTCAAATATTTAAAGAAGCATCGAACAGGGATCTTACGAAATATATCCTTCCTCGTTCAAATTTACTTCAAGCAAACTGGTAGGTACAATTTTCGGTCCCTAATCTGGGTTCAACAAGTTGTCGTCAACAAAAATGCCTTCTGCAACATCTGACTTATCATCGTCAACGGAAACCGAATTCACCCGATTCCTTCTCTTCGCATTTCTAGAGAGTTTTGAATCAAATATATTCAAGATTAAGTTCAACTACAAGAATTTGGACCTTCAAGGATATGTGAAGTGGGTTCGGTTAACTGATGATGCAACATGCAAGCATATTACAAAAAGATTTGAAGATAAAGCGAAAAACAGAAAGAAGACATTGTGTTGTTCCGTATTCAAGTAGGCTGGAGCTGATGGTGATAAGGTTCTTGCAGAAATGAGGACGCAGCAGATCAGAAAAACTGCTTGCGCATCCCTTGCTATCTCTACATTCACATGCCGAGATGGCTGAATACTCGAAATGTTCAACAACTTATTCGACAGAATGAAGACACCAACAGGCTTCTTGGTCGGTCCAACATTCTTTCACATGATCATCCAATAAACATCCAAACGTCCAAGAAATAACCAATTCAACATTTCAACGCCATACACGTTTGAGTGTATGCTGTACTTCCATAGTGTTGATCTTCTATCGAATCTTCTTGCGAGCTAAAAAACAAATAAATTGGTGGCCATCAAACAGTTCACCGGTACGAGGATTGGGTTCGTCTACCAAACACTTTTTAACGCTTGGTATTGACTTGCCAAATCATTGAACATATCGCTGGTTAGTACAATGTTTTCTCCGTATATGTACTACGACTATCCAACTTCAACTTTCGTACCAATTTCGTCCAGGCTTAATAGATTCTCCATTTTAACGCAACAAAATGCCTTCACAGAAGATTGTGGCCACGTCATTGAACAAGATTTGGTATGTGCTATAGCTTGGAACCGCAGTAAACCAGAGGATCAGGCCTACCGATACGTAGCAAAAGATTTCTTTACAAGACTGCGAGAAATACTCGTCAACGTTTCGATTTACGAAAAGGATTTCAATATGGAAACAGCCCTGTTCATGGAACCATTTATTTGCAAAGAAGACAGTACAGAACTCATGCAATGCTTTTTAACCATCCCACAATGCGTCTCAACAGCATTAAACATCGAAGTTCCAAAGGTTCACACATCTGATTAATGGAATTGCCTGACAATGCAACTGAGACGTTACAGTCTGATCCATCATCAACGCCTTCAACAAATCGACCGTCTACAGCACTGGAGACAAAAGGAACAGCAGGTACAGCAAAGCGAGGACGACCTCCCAGATTTAAAGATTTGGGACAGATACCAAAAGAATTAAAAGTAACTGGTAATGTTATTGAAACAGAGGTGCCTTCACCACCACAGTCAGATAATTCCGAGAACGAAGCGAACGTGAAAGATGAAGATGAGCTTGAATCAGCAACTTCCAACAACCTATCACAAGCTTGAAAACATGCTTTGCACGAGTTGAGAAAATTAATGGACGAATCATTCTCTTGCTACGACTTCGGGTTCCATGATCTTGTGGATGTTCATCAGGAACTCTACGGTGTGTAAATTAAACAGAACGCCGATCTAATTCTCAATGACCCTCCGTGCAATACGAGGTTCGATCAAGAACGTGCAAACTCAGATCACGATCAATTCAATCATGAAGACATAGAATATTTCGTGACATTCTGTCGAAATATTATGTCCAACTGGAGTCATGCCCACATTTTTTGCTACGCATTGCAGTTTTCAAGTTGAGTTGACCTCTTCCAGTCACCAGAATTTGAAAAATATGTCAAGGTCAACGAAACAGATGACACTGATAATGACTATGACAAAGATGAACTAGAAAAAGTAGTGTTCACAGTGGAATAAATTCCACTACATTAAACAAAGAAAAGATGGTACTATAATTCGGATCCCTGGTTATAAAGATTATCTCATCTCTCTGTAGTTGAACAAGCAGTGCATCTCTGGAGGAATGGTATGGTTTTTAAATATGCAATGTAAAACATTAACTACCCACATCCAGGGACAATCCAGAGTGTTCATCCGGGGACTTGTAACAAAATTAACAACATTCCCAAGTCTCTAACAGCAAAAAAATCTACCTATCGTCACACACTAAAAACTTTAGTCCACAGGAAATTTTCCAACCGGAGCAAAAACCAAGACAATGGATTAGGGATCTCATCTAGAAGTTCACGCAACCAGGAGATTTGGTTGTGAATCCTTGCGCCAGTACATTTTCTGTGGAAATGGCATGTAAGCTTCTGCGTAAGAACAGAAAATTTGTTGGTTGTGATACGGATGATAAATGTGTGAAGCTTTCCAGGACTCCCTTGGTTGCAATCTTCGCTCGTCAATTACTGAACCCCAATTCCGATATTGACGGTACAGATCAAGACAGGCTTCATGCCTCAGTATTACTAAAACCATTGGATGGAATTAAGGTCAAAAGAAGATTGGACGTATGGGATATTCCCGCTGGAGTTCCGATGATTCAGACTTTCCCGAAATATCTGCGCCACTTCATTTCACAGTTCGTCGGGGATCCTAAACTATACAACAACAGTACCGCAATACAGTGGAATAAGTGGAAAATGTGACGGAAGCTCGCTCTTGATGGAACACCAGAACAGGCGTTGTGTGAAATGGAAGCCGGAGCTTTGGGACTGACAGTTCAGCCATCATCGATGAAACACGAAAAGGCTGAATCAGGAATTTTAGCAGAAAGATGGATCGTTGAAGGTCCCATTGTAGGCTACTACTATGAGAAATTCGTTTATGGAAATTAAGGTGGCAGCAGTTCTATTGCGAAATCATATGTTGAGGGTTGACTTTCTGTAACAAAAAACCAGTCTCTCAAGTACGCTGAAAATTGTACGCATGTGTTTACCGCCGCCGATGGTGCAAGGAAAACATGTTGGATCGCTTCTGCTCCTTGGTTTGTGACAAGGTACATTAACGATTGCAACTATATCTCCGGTGATAAATCATCCCGTACGGAAAGAGTCAATAATCCAAGGGTACAGAATTGCATGTTCGTGCAAAATAAGAAGTTGAGAGCTGATGAAGCAGTACCTTCGTACCATATTTTAGATGTTAGGACTTTATTTCCTATTGGAAGGGGCAAAGAACTTTTCCTTGATTACAGTGACGAACATGTTCATCATGTTGAGGCCGATTAGTTATTTGATTTCCTTTCCAGCTTTGCAATTTTAGATTTATCATACTTATCTTATTCTAGAATTTTTGGTACACCTCTTCCCTTCCATTAACACCTATCTCATTTCCAAAAGGTCTTCAACTAGTTCATTTTGTCCACTATTCAAATATAAAAAAACTTGTATAAAGAACTTTCCATCGATTACAGTCCTGATCATGTTCATCACGTTAAAATGAACTTGTTCTTTTATTCTTATTTTCCCTTCATCTTATGTTAAGGTTGTCTCATTTTATGTACACTAAATTAAACACTTATCACTATATCTACAATAAATAAACTAATAGAAATGATTTTACTATATACTCTCAATGCCAATACAGCCTCTCATGGTACAAGTAATAATATATACGTTAGATTCTGAGAATATAACATCTATTTCATTACTTGTCACATGGTTCAGCATGGCAGCCTGTAATATTACGGTCCGATGACAGGCTCCGATTATGAGAATATAATATTCCAATAGCCAGTTCGATACATTACACTGTGGGCAACCAGACATTGCGATTACTGAAACACAACATGGACAATTTGTACGAATAATGATTTAACAAATTACCCCACTCATCTACCCATACATGATCATTTTTGGGTAGGTGGGGTAATCACTATGGAGACTGATCATCTGTAGTACATGTGCCTCCGTTTTCGCAGTGAGCTATATCGTTACGTAACTTATTTCCTACCCTTCCACACTTGAAGTGGGCAGGGTAGGAAATAGGTTTCGTTTTTCCCTTCCACAAGTTGGAGAAGAGAAAAACTAACAACTAATAACTAAATCTATCAAGTCATTGCAACAATTCATTCTACCCAAATATAAAAATATAGAACCATTTACGACCCCGCGAGGGCCAGGAAGTCATGTTCTACTTCCCAGCCTCCACAAGATCAAAAATGATATCCTACCTTTCCACATTTGGGGAAGAGAAACACTAGCAACTAAATATGAAAAAGAAGATAACCTTTTACGACCCCGCAAGTGCCAGAAAATCATGTTATGCTTCCCAATCTTCACAAGATCGCAAACTATTTCCCACCTTCCCACACTTGGATAAGACAAGAACTAACAACTAAAAATCTAACGACTAATAACGAATAACCGAAACGATTTCTTACCTTTCCGCACTTTGTGATGATGGTAGTTACAAGTGCTTGGCATGGAAAGGAAAGAGAGACAAAATATGACGGGAACTGATGCAAAGCTTCTCTTAAATAGCCATTATCCAACCATTGGATGTATGTTAAATATTATTGTTATGAAAACCCTTTCACCTCTTCAAATTATCGTAAAAGTAATCCTACTAGTAAAAGAGTATTTATAATTTGCCCAACGACGTGTTGAGAACTTGATGTGCCATACATATCCAAGTTATCACCACGTCGATGGGTACTTGAAATCATATCCTTATAAAATCTGTTCCATTTCTCATTGATTACAATTGCCTAATGTGCATCATTGATGTGAACGTGTCCATTAAAATCATGTAAAAGCCACGTTACATTTATAATCTCTCACGAAAATTTGAATGCGTCTCTTTCATCTCTTCCATGTATACATTCATCACGTACAGTAATTTCATTGCTGGTGGATTTCCTGCATTCTTCTCTAATGGTTTTATATTGCTGGCAGTCATACACGCACTACTGTAATCACTGTCTTCATAAAATGGGATTAAAAAGTGGTGACATCAATTACCAACTTTGGGCCCACATTATTTTTACGATTAATTGTCGCAACTGCACATAATCACAAAACACTGAATGCCTAGTCGTCATAAATTTACAAGTTTTTGACAATATGAATGCCCCGGGAAAAAACTACGATGTTTGAATGCCCGACATACAATTGGCTCAATGCGGGCGTTCATATGACCAAAAGTTATGAATGGCTCCAGTATACATCCACTCCTTTTCACCTCTTGAAAGTAGGCATTCATTCCCGGAAACACAGACGTGGAATCGTGAATGTGGAATCCAAAACATCATTCATTCCATAAAAGGAAAATGGATGGTACTACGGTTTGCGATGGAGATATGTGTAATATAGTTAAATATTATGATCAGTGATCATATTATATGAAATTGAAAGATGTCCGAAAAAAGAAAAGGACTAAATAACAAAAAATGGTACTTATACGAAATGTGATAAAAAAGAAAAAGTAAAATAAAGTAAAAACAATATATCTAGAAAATATAGAGATTCCATATAATCAAAACGTTCCCAGATTGATATGCACAGGATTTGGAACTAGAATATCATTCCATCACTACGAGATGTACTATGTTGGTCTGATGAAACAGGGAAATCACATATAGAAAAATCAATATTAGAAAGGAAGTTTGTAATTTGTATATCAATAGACATGAAATGGGAATGTTGGTGAAACAGAAGAGACATAGAATAAAACGTAACAAACCTGTTCGCAGAACCGGGGTAATAAAACAGATAAAGTTACCTATTAACAGAATTAAGATGATGAAATTAATGAAAAGAACGGTTAGTAAATAGGAATGCAATAATAATAAAATGTTGGTATGAGTAAAATGTAGAATGACACGTATCTTGCAAAAATTTTGAAGCATGCACTTGTATTTCAATATATGATGACTGACTTGACATTGCGCGGCGCCGATTGTTACAATGTCAACGGCTGTTGTTATAGCTGCATAAAATAACGTATAGTGAACGTCGCTCAATGTTGCAAGTTGATCGGTGGTGGGCAAAATTTCTTTCAAACTTTTGCGATCAGATGACTGAAATTTCTAGAATGAACTATGTTGATAGGAAGAGGGAAATGAGGAGAATGTGAGAATGACCTATTCTGATGGGTTTAAGAAGCAGGTAGTTTAATTGTGTCAAATTGGCACAAAAATTCGTCATCACTATTAAATTAAATAACGGTGAAAAGGCACCGAACGGGTTGATTAAAAGTACAGGCCTGTCTTCTGTTGACAATTGGAAAATTTATTAATGTCAAGAAAATTTCCAAAATTTTCTGTAAATACACTTTTCAAAAACGCTATACCAAAAGTATTTAATAAACTACTATTCGAAAATAAACTAATGAAAAGAAATAACTGCAGGGGAAAATTTCTGTCACCTGTAGCTTATCAGCGAGGTTCGCAAAATACGAAATACACTACGTTTACTGTGGCTAACATTACTGGGAATGAAGGTAGTGAAGATTTACAATGGTGTGAAATATGGCAACTTTATGAAGTATGATACTGTCTCTGAAAAAAAACATATTTACAAATTTATTTCAGACTATAATAAGATTGTATCAGGTAGTCATCTCCACCATAGCGCATAACATTTTCATGTATTCACTCAACTCTTGTTACAACATATTTGGACCTGTGCACAGGAAAAGTCAAGATAAGCATCTTGTTCAATTATGGATGCTTCTGATGGATGAAGACATGAGCAACAACAGTTGGCGGCTACTAGTGAAAATTGTGCTGCCTCTTCAACGTCATCAAATGTACTTGGACTTGAAACGGACAAGACCAAAGGTGGTGTATTGAAAAGTCTTTAGCGCGGTATCTGTCGGTATGTTAGAATGTAGAGTGGGAAGAAAGGAAGTTGAAGAAGTGATAAATATCATACGAGACGCTGACTTTGATGCAAGATTATTTTCAAAGGACGTTGCATGTATGGAAGACTGTAAGAATATAACGACTGAAATTATGATGCAATTACGGGAAAGGAAATGAATTGTTGAGTGAGATGTGCGAAACTAGTGGCGTAATGGTTTGAAAAAGTGTGCAGTTGTATTTTGTTCTTCCCCCAACCTTGTTTTCATTTGTAAGTGTGTTGAGAGAAAAATAAATCAATAAAGTTTTAAATAATTTAATTTTATCCGATAGCAGTATCGGAAACGGAAACTATTACATCAAACTGCTGAATAAATATTTTAGAGGTTTTGTGATTAGAAACATGAAGCCTATTACTAACATTATATAAAATTAAATGTTATTAATTGCCTAAAGTTTAAGAAAGACAAAGTTATCAATTGTAGTAGAATATATCAAAGTATGTGGAAAAGAATTCCAAGCATAACGGAATCATGACTAGTTGCACTCACATATGATTCATTTCATGTGAATGAAGCCATTAGAACAGTCTTACCATGGGAAAAGTTGAATATAATGGAGTATGGAATTTATGGATAATGTACAGTTGCCAAGCGTTACTTATAGAGAGTGTGATAAACAGGATGTATTTGAAACTATACAAGAAATCATGACCAGTTGCACTCACACATGATTAATGTCATTTGAATCATACAATTACAACAGTCTTACGATGGGAAAAGTTGAACATAATGGAGCAAAAAATTTATGGATACTGTATAGTTGCAAAGCTCTGATCATGGAGAGTGTGATGAACGGGCTGTGTTTTCAACTATACAAAACAGAGGCAAAAAATTCATAACGTTTGGTCTCCATATACCGTACGGTTTTTTGAAAAAAATTAGAAATCTAATTCTTTTACGAAAAATGCAACTTCATGGAAGAAAAAGTAATGTTACAGTACAAAATTTCTGTCACAGCCTTTACAGTTTTATTGTACGTATGCGACAACTTCTGGAAACGTTCTTGCTGAAAGAGTTGAGGCATGTTATAAACTTTTCAAGTTAGACGATTTTTGAAAAAGGATTCAACGTATTGGAGACTTGCCATGTTTAATTCCATATGTGCGGAAGGAAGCCTTTATGTTGAAAATTTGGAGATGGATTGCATTGATACGTTATTAAATAATGAACCCAGTAGATAAGCGGTTGAAGATTTCCGCGAATTTGACTTGGGGTCTGATTGCGACGCGTCGATATATTTTCTTATACTTCTAGATGCAGTAATAACAGCATTTGTTGACTGTTTCGAAAGTGATTATGGAAGTAATGGGGGTGATCATGGTTTGGGCCATAAGTGGAATTCTAAACGGAACAGAACAACCTTTTGAGAAGATGACCAGAAAAATATATGTAGAGTGGAGGTCTGAAATGGGCCTGTATTAGGTACTGGATGTGAAGGAGATGTAGTTCCATGTCGTCATTAAAATGGTAAGAGACTTCGTCGACAAAACTGGCTGTGATGAAATGAGGTAGTATTTCAAAGAGGACATATGTATCGGAACGCCTTTTTCATGTAATTTCAGCTGGAAATTTTCTACGATATGTTCTTAAATTGTTCAAAGACGGTAGTGATCATATAGGTACCGCCCACTGTGAGCGAGAATTGGAGTTAGCTGATTGTGGAAACATACTAGAAATACTGGGAAATGTGAATCGGAAGTATACAACTGCCTTTGAATATCCGAGAACCGACCGTGTAGATATATCTCTAACTTCAGAATCATTCCTCGGAATGATATTCTGTTGGTATGAAACTGTTCATGATGCATATATCCTGCATGGTGCAGGTGGTCACGGTGAGATGAAAGCGTTTGATGGAAACGAGGAATTTGAAGTAGTTCATGACGCTGAAGTTGATGTAACAATGACATTGAAAGGGAGTATGGAGGAAGTACGGAAGCTGACCGTTATAAATCAGGGCAAAAATATGATACTGACGATGTGGACAACGGTATGAGTGAATAAAAGGGGATTGTGCGGTCTATATTTTCCACTCTGAGTTCGTTTGTTCAATTAAATATGCTGTTGAAAACATTTACCAGTTTTTCAACTTGCTTATGCTGTGAAAAATGTAAGTTAGCCTCATCAAACTATGACGGGATTACCTCAGGACTAGTATCAATGAAATGTGACTGCATCATGAGCGTAAATAAAGAAATATGTAAAGGTAAGTTTTTTCAAGTTGAGAACGTGTACAGTATAGTGATGTATGTACCATACCATTTACAGGGGCAGAGACTGTTTTTGGTAGAGACTGTTTTATCGGAGTGCGTTCTTTCAATACGTCTAGAAGTGTGGCGATTATTTCTTTCTTTAATTTTGTTCTTTAGAATGATCGGAAGAGGGCGACTTCGTAATTGAACCTGACTTGTTGTGCGATTTGGAGAATTTTTGATATTGTGTTGGTCCATGCGGGATTTTGATAGATCTGACACTGAGGTGGAGATAGTCCGAGACCAGACCCAATTTTCATTACATAGATGCACCCCATGTCTTAATTTAACAGAAACGAATGGAAGTGAATGTAGTATATTTCAATGCACCTTGTATGATCTGCAAGGTGTGGTGGATTGAACTCTCCATTTCTATTGATTGCATGTGATGCAGGCTTGAAAAGTTGTAGGCGGAAAGAGCAGTTCTGTATTGTTTTTCGGGAAGACATTTTCCCCTTTGTAAAGTAAACTATGCGATTTTGTGGGGTGTGCGTGGAGTTTGCAATGATTGATTGACCGGAATGACCGTCAAAGTGATGGAAGAAAGTTTTTTTTGAAAATAGAATTCCATCGACAACATGAAATCTGCAACGAAATTTTTTTTTTAGCACTTACAAACGTTTAGGACAGGTGCATTGTATGCGTGGCTTGAAATAATAAAATTATTATTTTCTCAAATCTGTGTTCACTAGAAGCGAAATAAAATTTTGTAAAAGTTCCAGTAACTGGAACCTTGTTGTATATTTTTAAATATATAGGGGCCAATTTTCGATTAGGAGCGAGAACGACAAACAGGGCATTTTTTGAGGTGGTGTCCTAGAATTAATTTATAATTTATAGTTTTTGTATTCTCCTTTATACATACCCAGTAAAACAGTCCACTGTTTGATGCAGACGCCTCCGAATGAGGAACTTTTACGACAAAGCTCCCAGTACTTGGAACTGTACTGGAAACTGAGAATGAAACTCATCTTTCGCAACTTCGGGAAAAATAACCCCTTTTTTTCATCGCGACAAATTGTTTTTCCAACTTCAGCAAATGTCTCTCATCACATTGGAAGCCGTCTCTCGAAATACACCGTCGTTCTTCAAAGAATCATATGCCACCAAACAGATGTTCATAAGAATGGACCAAATAATAACTGATGAGCCGTCTTCCGATAGTGCTGTCATTGAGCAGCCAATTCGTGTCATTGGTTATCAACTTGTAATTTGCGCAATCACGGTTGGATGTATGTTGCAGATGAAGGAAGTTCTGAAATCTTAAAAAATGAAAGGTGTGAGCATAAAGTTATGTAGTGGCAGCTTTTTTTTAATTGATGGAAATTATCAGTTAAAGTATATGAGACGTTCGGACAAAGAATTTGGTATTGAATGTAAATGAATCTTCGTCAATGTCATAGGTCGCCATGATGACATCAAAATCACACATCACAAACGAGTTTGGCTTTCTCTTAGAAGCAATGTAATAATTAGTATCCATAAAAGTGTTAGGCTTTTTTCGATTCTGGAATGGTGCGTTTCTAATTTCTTTGTTTTATCAAATAAAGAACCTCCAGTTGTATATAGGGATGATTCAATTGGAAAATAGAGTAACTTGTTATACTGTAGTGAGGTTATACCGAGTGTTGGGATGAAGATGTGTTCGAAACTATGCTCTCGTTTCGCAATATTGTTTTCAAGATCGAAAGATTAATCGTATCCTTCTTCAATACCTTCTTCAAAGTGAGTACATATGTATCTCGTACATATGTGTTCAAGAATTTTTTCGTAACAGTATTGAATTTTTATATTTTTACATGAATTTCCTGGTGCAGGCTTTGCATATAAAGAAAATAGATCAAGAGGGTAGTTGGTCTTTTCGAAAGTATCGTGAATAGTTACAACAATTTTAAAAACGATCTGGGCCAGTATTGGTGCCAGTCCGGGAAAGGTCATGGACAAAGAAAAACGTTAACGGGGTGAAAACTCTACTGTTAACGAACAAATCTACAATTTTTGAATGAGATTGTAGAGAGAGGTAGTTTGAGCAGTACGTTAAATAAGGGAAAATTTCATCACGAAGTTATTTTCCCCTTGTCATGTAATGTGTTAAAGTTACACAATAAGAAAGGAAAGAAAGGAAAGTGTTGGAGATCCAGATTGTCAAAAGAGAAGAAAAACACCAACAGCAAGGAATATAATGAAGGGGGAGGAGGAACTGTTGAAATGGTTAGCAAAAAGTCTATTAAAGAAGCAAGTTGTATTAAATCAAATCTAGTAGTGTGAAATACACTGATACCTCACCAATTCGGGTCGTGGGTTCAATTTTCGGAAGATGTTTCTATGTTTTTAGAAGCAATATACAACATATAATCAACATACATCTGAGGATACCATCTAATTATGTCTACATTGGAAGCCTTGCACTGTCACGCATTTGATTATGGGGTTATAAACTACATGAAAGGTTTGAGACGGGGCGCTGCTACCAGATTGACACTTGCTCTTGGTATGGATCAGCGTAATTCAAATCTCGGCTCTTATTTCTTACATTTGAAGAAATTGGAACTAACTATGGAGGGGTACATTGTTATGGATGGTATTGCAGCCCATTCTGTGTTTTATGATAGAGGAACTGGAAGGGATATCATACTAGAAGTGTCATCAGTTCTAGTTTATTATTCCTGTATCCACGATGACAATGTTTTGAGTCCTACTCACAATTATGGTCCATATTCTAGTAAGACATACTCCAACCACAGAGAAAGGACTACCGAGTTCGCTGTTTCTGAGTTTATTGAGAACAATATACAAATTTGTGCAAAAAAGGCTGAATTGGACTTTTTGATGCCAGTTGTAATGGCAATAATGGGACTTTGGATGGATCATGATGGAAACATTTAGTTGTAATCACCTAAAATTGGGTCAAATTTTATTTCGAAATGGCCCGGAATGTGAAAATAAAGACCTCCATTCAGATCTCGATTTCTCACCTGTGCTTCGTGAGATTGTCGAGCAACCTGGATACTTCTTTATGATATCAGGAAAAAACCGATTTTCTATTTGGGTATGCCCACGTTCCCATGACTACACAACACTACCGGAAACTGTTTCTGCTGTACTGTCTGATGTTTTTCCAAGTAAGTGTGTTTCCGTCCTCCATTCAGTATGCTCATCTGTAGAGGGGATGTACTTCATGCTGGTGATTCTTTTGTACATGGTGGGTGTATCAATAAAAGAGGTAATGTACGATTAAATATGTTTTTCAGGCCAATTGGAACACCGTTTCAGGATAGAATTTATATTAGCAGGGATTTCAATCACAATTCGTGATTTTTTAAAAAAGGATTGAGGCAAGAAAAAAGTGCGGATTGAGCCAGGAAGAAAAAAAGAAGGAATGAGGGAGAAAATGAGGACAAGAAAACGAGGACTGTGCAAGGGAAAAGAAAAAAGAGGAGAACTGAGCCAGGAGAAAGAAAAAGATGAAAACTGAACCTGGAAATTGAAATAAAAGGAGGACTGAGCCAATTAGTGATGGAACCATGCTCTGGTATGTACTTAGATCCTATAATTTTATTTGACTTCAAAGTATATATACGTAGTATTTGGGGGTACTTGAAACTGTATCAGCTAATGTGAAGATGAAAGTGATATGGAAAAAAGACATGATATCATAAGAAGGTATAGCGTATTTGTTGGAGTGGTGTCAGATCAGGATCATTAATATAGATGTTGCATCTGTAGTTTCTTCTTTAACTTCTTTTGATACCACAATTAGATCAAGATGCGCTCTAGGTAAAATTGAAGATGCGCCGTTTGCATTATTTTCAAGTATTGAAGATGAATGAATATTATTTTGATATTGATTCTGATAATTTCTATTTTTTTGATGTCTTTGTCGATGTGATTGTTGATGGCAGCTGTAATTGTTTTGAATATGACGATTAATATAATGTCGAGATTGTTTTCTTGATTATGTTTATTACAGAAAAGGTTGATTGCCGTAAGGTTGATTTCCGTAAGGTTGATTACCATTATGATTGTTATTATGTCGATTGTTATTATGATGGTTGTTATTGTTATGATTGTTATTATTATGATGTATCGGTTTATGTTTATGATGACGTTGATGTCAAGGTACAAAATGTGGAGCCGTAGCATTCGTCAGAATGATTCGTTTTCAAATAGGTCCGAAAATCTGTTGGTATTTTGGGGTATTCATTTGTCTAAAAGATACCAAAAAAATGAAATTCTTAAGAATTTATTTTGGGAACACTTTTGGTAGCTTTTTATAGCTCTAAAACATCGTATATTCTTCTCTCTTCAAAAATTGTCAACATGTTTTTGATTCCAGATTCCCAAAATATGTTTGGAAAGTTTTTGGTGGATACTTTTGATGCATTTTGGGATCAAAATACTACTGTAATATGAAAATGCAACAAAAGTTTTTAAAGAAAATAGCAAAAACATTTTCACATCTTGCAAAACATTTTGAGCATGATATCAATATTATTTTCGGCAACGCTCAACGTAGTTTGCATAATGTTGAAAATATTGTGAGTAATGCTCAAAATATTTTGATTAATTCCCAAAATGCTTTCGACATCATGGTTTCATTATTGCGGATAACGTCAAAAATACTATACTGTACGAGTAAATGTTTTGACACGTGTCAATATTATTCTTACGTAAAATCAATGTGTTGGCCAAAATTTTGAATTAATTACAAAATGTTTTGACATTTTGGCAAATTCTTTTGGCAAAAGGGTTTATTATGAAATGATAATTATATGTTATTATACTTACTATATCATTAGTATTATTATTATAACATTGATAATATAATTATTTTGACAATCCTGGTGATATTCTTTCCTTGGCCGGTATTATGAAATTTTCATTGTATAAAGGTTATTATGGCATCGATATTTTAATTTTTTACAAAGATAATCACGTCGTTCGAATCAATCACAGAAAACCATCCTCTTACCGGCATCTCTATGTTTACAAGCCATGCTAATAATCTCACTAACTTTTCTCATCTTAGAATCCTCAACACCTTCACCACTTCTATCCACACTGATAAACATATTCTTAACACTTTTTCTTCCTCCAGCTGCCATATTTAATCGAATACCCCTTGCCATTTCAAAATCAATGCATTAACCATCCCCATCTTCTCATCCTGGTTCCGCTCCCTTATGCATCTTTCCAATCCCGAAGGCACTGTCGCCGCAACATACACATGTTATAAATTATGATCCAATTTTCTAATCATTTTAATATAGGTCCCATTTGTTTGCCGAATCTTTCAACTTCATGACTATAGTCACCGCCACCATAATTAACTTTTATAGTTGCGATATATTTCCCTTTCTTGTCAAAATTGTGTGCCTCTAATAACTCATCAGCTTCATCAATCACCACCGATTTAACATCTGATAAGAACAATTTTTCACATTTACTAATCGATTTACAGCACCAGGTGTAGCAAACAACACATTTATTGCACTCATATTTGAATGTACGTATGATGAAGAAGTTATTGAAGTTATCTTATTGTCGATGAATGACGACTACTTGCATTTTTTATTTGAGGTAATGCTACGTTTAGGTCCTGAACATCTTGCAAATCATGACAATTGGACTGGTGGCAAAATTAAAAGTGAAGCGATGATAGGGTGGCATTGTGGAAATTGAAGCACTGTACCGGCGGTTTTTTGGATGTTTCGATATAACCGGTGATTGTATTTTTCTGTTTCAATATAACCCCTGGATTTCTTTTGTGTTTCAATTCGACGCCCGCCAAAAAAATATAATTTCAATTCGACCTCCGCACAATTTTCCTTGATTCGAAATGAGGGCCGCAAGTAGTTTGGTGATTCAGAAAGAGGGCATTTATTTACTAATTTGCAAAACGGAGGGCGGCAAAAATTCAATCAGTAAACATTTGACGAATCGGTCAGTTATCACGAGTATGACCCTCTAAATGGCATAAAGGGGAAGTATAGCAGAGCGGCAGATCCACTTTCATACCTTCCTTTGCGTCATTTCCCTGTTCAATGTACAGGCCTACCTCGAGGGGGTGGAATAGAATTCGGAATGTTTACATTATCACCGACAACGACTGCTCTTTTTGCTAGTATCATAACACTCTCAACATCATTCTGGAAAGGTAGAGGGAATGTCAAAGTCTGGTACTGCTCTTTCCAAGTAGAAGTCAAATGACGTTTGTCAACAAATTTGTGCAGATTTGCAGTTCCATATTTTTCTGACAGAACAGCAATTCCGTGAAGACAAGGTATTCCAGTTCCAATCTTCGAATATGAAGAACACATAGGGGTAACTTGTAATGCACTTGATATTACAGCAGTTTGCTTCTTTGTTCCAGCTGTGAAACTAGAAATGTTAGCCTCCATTTAGTCGGTTCCATATATAAAATCCACTGTACTTTGATAGTATCTTTCTCGGACAATGAAGTCAGCAATGTGTTGTTCGACATGTGGTGGTACAAGATTGAATCTGAGATTCATTTCTCATCTGTTCTCTTCTCTGTTTATCAGCTTTTTCCTTCTTCTTTTTCTCTTCTTCCTCTTTCCCGTTCTTCTCCAGTTCCGCCTTCCTTCTTTCAACTTCTTCTTCCCTCAGCCTATTCAATTTTGCCTTCCTTTCTGCTTTATGTTTCTGTTCTCTTTTCATGTCCAGTTCCTCTATTTCCTTCCCCCTTCCTTCTTCATTTTAGACCTGTTTTTCCTCTTCCATGGCTTCATGTTGCTCTTCCATTCCCAGCACTTCCTCCTTATGTGTGTCTCCCACTTAAAACACAGTTTTACTCGAAACTACAGGGTGTCCGAAAAGTCTTTGAGCGATTTGGACAGCACATGAAGAGGAGGATCTAGAATTAAATGATG